>LWCB01005742.1:0-11155 GCA_001630525.1 Coelastrella sp. M60 | reverse complement strand
ATAAACAAAGCAGCTTGCCTGAGTGTATGCATAGCCCTCTACTCGTCCATTGTGCAGCAGCCAAGTCCAGCAAGTATGAGTTCAGTTCCGTCCTAGCCAGCAACGAGCCTGTCTCACCTACGGCAAATACGAGATGGGTTAGCTCTTTCCTGATGGGACTCGGCTTCTACACATGGAACAAGTTGAGGGCTAGGAAAGAGCCAACTCCATCTCCCGGTTGTTTGTAGTCAGCGAGGTTGTCACTTCGGCAGCTGTGTAGTCAGATGTCACTGTTCTCGTCTGTCGTAGTCACGTGTGGTCTTCTGTAATGGGGGCTTGTGAGACAGGCATCGTTGTGAGCTCGCAAATAACAATACACAGCGGTGGCAGGTGATCAGGAGAGCAGAGGCTGTATGAGGTGTAGGTCATGTACATATGTTGTGTTCAATGACACACAAGCACCAACCAGTGAGGCAAGCATTCACATTTATTGATTTAACTTCTCAAACGTTTCACATGTTTCGTTGCGGTCATTGACGACGGGCACAAGGTGCTCCCCATCGTTGTAGAGTACTTGTGGTATGGACATGTGTGTTTGTGTAGTTGGCCCCTAGTTGTGACTCGGAACACCGGAGTTCCAAAACGGAGAGACAACACCACTTTGTATCTCAGTGGGAGTGACCCACTGAAGTTATTGGCTGCTGGTGCACATCAAAGTGATTTGCCGAACTTACACAGAAAAGACGGCCCACTAAGCCATGACAAACAATGCGCAGCAGACAGGCAACCAGCCGCCGAGAGCATATGCAGACAATACAGTAACTTTTTGCAAGCTGGCACAGCACATGCTCTCCTCCGTCAAGAGGTGTGCAGGATGTGGATAAGACATAAGTGCCCAAAACCAAAAGGAAGGCAAAACTGCACTTTGCAGCGCTGCTGCCAGGGTAGATAATGCACATGTGAGTGAAAGGTTGCAACACACATCACTGACAAGCACAGAGCAGCTGCAAAACACAGCTAACAGCAACAACAAAGAAGATCATCCAATCATTGGACATTATTGTGGCTGCCCAACATCATTCACGGCATTGCACGTTGACTTTGCATCATGACCCTGCTCGCTAGCACAAGCATTCTACTCCCTGCTGAACAACACGACACCCCACCCTCTTCACCACCCAGTTGCTTGACAAACAGACACCAGCTCACCAGCCTCCTGCTGTTCTGCCTGGTGCCCCGCCCCCTGGCCGCCTGTCCCTCCCCTCTCTGTCCCCGTCAGCAGCCCTGGGCCCCTCCCTCTCCCTGAATGACCCACCACTGCGACCTCCACGACCCCCCTCCCTGGCATCCCTGTCCCTGAAACCCCGGCCAGAACCCCAAGCACCTTCAGGTCTGCTAGCACCACCCTCTTTACTCTCAGTCGGCTGGCCTGCTGCTGCTGAAGGTGCCCGGTCTTTGCGGGGATTGCGTACCTCCTGGAAACCTGCACCATCCTCTGCTGCTGTATTGCGAGGGGCTGCATCTGCACTGCGATCTGGCTTGTTTTTGCTGTAGCGGACCTTGTCATCAAGCTCAGCCTACAACAGGCAGCATAAAACAACAGCAGGAAGTAGGTACATGCATTAGTTGATGCTGGACAAAGTGCGACACCAACCACCTTACTGCCTTCATACCTGGCAGTGCATCATTGTGTCACAGTTGAAATGTGTAAAAACAACATGCAACACAAAAGCAGGTCAACAGAGGAGCCACTACACTCCATTGCAGATGACGTGTATACTGACAAAGTCAGAACCATGCCGCACACTAGACTTTGCTACAGGAATGAAGGCAATCCCAGTGCTGTCAGAAGCAGCCTACCTGCAGCTTATACAGTGCCTTCTCTTTGTCGTCCAGCTCCTGAGCTAGCTCTGAGATGGTGTCTTCCTCCCCAGGGCTCAACTCCTTGAGGCCTGCCAGGCGCACACGCAACTCCTCAACTTCCTTTTCCATGTCAACTTCCTCAGCAGTCTTGTCCCTACGACAAGCAACAGTCAACTTAGGTCAGCGTTGTGCTGAAACGACTGCACCTGAAGCAGCGACATTCAATCACCTTAAATACCCCTGCACAGATTCATGAGCGTGCACCTTACACACAACGTTCAAGCTGGCTAATGGAGCATGCCAACAGCAAACGCACCACTGCATAAGCTGTGCTGTATCCTGTCGCCTCCCACAACAGTGCTGCATCCCACCTTATCACTTCACCATGCTCCAACTTGAGCTCCTCCTTCCTGTAGTCAATGCCCTTCTCCTTCAAAACCTCTTCACGGGGCTTTGCAGCACCAAAGGGATTGACCTTCTTTGCTGCGGTCTGCTGCTCAGGGGTGCCAACAGGGCTGGCTGCTGCTGGAGACGATGGTGTTACACCATTGGCTGCTGGACCTTCTAGTGGTTTGGTCCTTGGTGCTAGTTTGAGCCGTGGGCGTTCAGAAACCTGCTCTGTTACCCGGGCAGCAGGCTCTGCTGCAGGTGCTGCTCTGTGGGACCACCTGTCCTCCAGGTCAGCCTGGGAAACTGGCTGCTCACTGAAACCATAACCACGCCTGCCACTGCTGCTAGGGCCAGACTGCTCTGCAGCCGGTGGACCACGGCGTGCACCCCAGTCACCTGTATCTGCACGTGAAAACTCCCCATTATCTGGGAAGCCGCTGCGTGGTCTATCTCTGAAACCGCTGCCAAACGACCTGCTATCTGAGCCAGAGCTGGGGACGAACTTGCGGTTGGCCCCCCAGTCGTCCACTGTGTCTGCTTCTGACACTGGACGCTCTTCACGCCTTGGTCTATCACCAAAGCCACCCTCCCTGTCTCTGTCTCTGTCTCCAAACCCACCCCTGCGCTCTCCAAAGCCACCACCAAAGCCCCTTGACCTATCACTAGGGTCACTGGGGGTGAACTTGCGCTCAGCTCCCCAGTCAGAGGCCGCATCCGCACGTGACGGCTCCCGCTCCTCACGGTCACCACGGTCACCGCGCCTAAAGCCTGTGGGCAGGGACAAGCAGTAACAGTGAGCAGGAGGTTGTTGAGCTGATGGTAGCATGGGCCAACCTTGGAAACTGCTTTTTATAAACAGAAAAATTGAGTCAGTAGAACAGCAATAGCACAACCATACATTGAGATAGAGCGGGCGTGGGGCGCTTTTAGTTGCTGCAAGCCAGCGCCTCAGGACAGCTGAAGCACAGTCTTTGTGACGGGAGTATGCGAAGAAAGTATGTCACTTAGTATGCTTGCAATCACACAGGCAAGATGCTCTGTTGTCTGAAGTCATCACGTCCTCGATGTTACAAGGACAACGCACCCTGCCTGTCGCCTCCGTAATCCTTGAAGGCACCACCCAATGCATTTGGATCCCGCTCCTCCCGAGGAAGTCCACTGCTGCCTTTGGGAAGCTGCATGAGAATCTCTGCATCACTCATGGGCTTGCGGCCGACTGGGGCGCTCAGAAAGTCGTTCAAACCCATTTTGGTGCCCTTGCCCTTCTTGCTGGCCTTTCCCTTCTGTGGAGCTGTTTTTACTGCTTCTCCTAGAGTAGGAAAAGCCATCTCATCCACCATAGGGCCCTTCTTGACCTCCTCTGCCTCCACTTCATCTGCCCAGTCTATCGCTTCAGGCTTGATCGCCCATGCACTTTCACCCTCCATAGTACCAATCTCGCAAGATATACTGCAGTCATACAACTGCAGAACTACATTGATTCCGGCAGCGTGGGGTCAAGTACAAACATCGAGTGCTGGTGTAACAGGACTCCTCGGCTCCCATACCCTGTTGTGGTGCATCGAAGACCGTACGCTGAAGAGATTATGGTTCTCAGATAAAGTCACTTTAACAACCACCAGCAGCAATGACCAGCTGCAGCGCAGATATCGCCAGGTAAGGTGTTTCTCCGCTTTGAAATAACCGTCCTAGCTATACAACCAGATGTAGCTGACGACACGCGCCATCACTTGTTCTTGGTACTTTGCTTATTTTTCCACATCTCAGGGCCTACTCTTGGATGGTGTGCACTGCAGCAGGCAAAGTTTGAGCCTCAGTGCAGTCGAAGTGAGTCTGCATGATGCCGTACAGTTTTTCAAGGTTGAACATACGCGAAGCCTTCAGTCGTTGAAGAACGGATACTTGCATGTTGACAGGGCCAGAACTTTGTTATAGCTACGAACATCTGAGGAATGCACCCAAGGTGTGCTTTACAGAGGGCTGTTGTGTCACTGAGTTGTAAGAAGAAAGGAGAGTTGGCCCGTGCAGAAACTTGGATGCAATCAAGACACAAATCAAGATACACAGTATGGATTCGCTGCAGGGATCACCTAATGCATGTATGCACTGTGGAGCCCATGGCATACAGACTGGCCGTCAGCTGTTCCTTTTGGCGCTGTGCTTGGACTGTCATGATACTCCGCTCATGCACAATTGTCTATGACTGAGATACTAGTGCATGACATGTCGTGATTTCATGCAACTTCTTGCACGAGCCAAACCCAGGTAGTTGAAGACACTTATCCTCTCACATGCTCATGAGCACACCAGACAAGTTGCATGGGGAGCCCATCATGCAGAGGCCTGCTGTTGAAACCGACGAAGACACTTGCACCTTTGCAGCACTTGCCATGAACATACCAGCACAGCTCAATGGGCATATTAGCTGCATCAACAATATGTTTGAGGGGAGGTCTCTGGCAAGCAGTTGCCGATTCAATGCCTAGGCCAAGATGAACCACGACATGCAAGACAGCCAACACAGCACATAAGACAACATGATGTATGTGTGCCATACCGAACCGGACCCAGTCAGATGTGGATCCGGCTGGAAAAAAGACAATACAGCAGCAAGCACGCGACAGCACTGGTGGTCCTGCGTACTCTGCAATATGTGAAGTAACCATCTCCTGACCCCCCTCTACCATCACCTGTACAAAGAGTACCCAAAGCTGGTCAGTCAAACTTCCCGCTGTTGTATGCCAGCAGGTAGGCACAGTTGCTGCCGCTGTGTTCTGACTACCGCGGTTCTGCATGTCAACTGCCTCAGTCGGCCCAATCAGCAGCAGCTGGTGACCCAATGAGTCAGATCTGCACAACTGCCAGATATCTAGCGTTTCTTGCCGCTTCTCCCTTTGCTGGTACTGCGGCTAAGGCTGCCATTGGCTGCTGCGCCTCCAAATGGTGGTGTTGCTGAGACAAAGGGCGAACCAAAGGGAGCAAACCCTGGAACTCCCGGAGTGCTGGGGGTATTAGCAAAGGTTTGAGCTGTAGCACAAGATTGGCAGCAGCAGCAGGCTTTGGATAAGCAAACACCTTGTTGACCACATACAGCCGACTTCTTGCAGAAGACCCACTACTGATTGTAACGTGTCATGCTGCATGCTGGGTCATAGCAGTGTGCTGGTTGAAGGTTGCTTGAGAAGACAACATTCACGTGGTATCATACACGGTAACTATGGGGAGCATGTCGTGCCATTGGCTTTAGTCTTACCAGCTTGTGGGCTGGCTGCTGTTGGTGCTGGCAGTGCAAGCATTCCAGGAGCAGCACCACCACCAGCAGCTGCTGTTATTGCTGCAGGGGCCGACCCCAGCATGGGAGCTGCTGCTGCAGGATTCCGCTGCTGTTGTGCAGCTAGCAACTGCTGCTCCTGCCGGTGTGCGCGTTCAAAGGGATCCATTGTGATGCCCATGGCACGCAGACGTGCCAGGTATGCTGATTTGGCTTTTTGCACCTGCACAGGGCATGAACCACCAGGCTTGTCATCTATAGCAGAACTCAAGCATGTGTGCATGACATTTGTGCTACCAACCAACAGACCAGCAGACAACAGCTTCTCAATCGGTACTCAGACTGTTGGTTTTGCAAGGTACTTTGACTGCTTGTGTTGAACAGGTGCTTTGCAACCATGCCATGCCACCTACCTCTGTATGCGACTTTTCAAGCTTGGCTGCTGTAGCCACAAAGTAGTCGTGCATATTGGTCACGATAGTTGGCAGCGTCCTCACCCAGTCAACACTGCCCGAGGGCATGTCCTGCATGGTGGAGGAAGCTAAGACCTGCAGACACCAACGCCAAGTCCGATTGATCAACACAACCCCAAGTACAGTGAGAACGACTGTAGGATAGCACCACACACCAATGACATTGCAACATTGATGGTGAACGTGCGTGGAGATGGAGCTAGTTGATTGTATTGCAAATGCAGGGCAACCTCGCCAGAGAAAGATCAACTGAGGCAGAGCAGAGCAAGGATATGCAGGACCTAGATGAGAAGTGGTAGGGCACAATCCTGTTCTTCAGACTGTTGGCGTTTGCAGCAAGGAAATGCTGCAAATCTAATGACTGTCTTGCTCTGACATTAATTACCTGCTCTACCTCCTCCAGGCATCTGCTGTATTCGGCACACTTGCTGCTAAATCCTGCCACTGCTTCTTCAAGGAAGGGACCAGGCAACACCACAGGCTGGTTCAACAACTCCTGCTGTGCAAGATTGAAGGGCTCCTGGCCTGCACAGATACAAGCACAGGAATCAACCTTAGTAATGACAGGTGCGACACATGGAACCATGCTGGGGCACACAGGGCTCTATTGAACCCCAGGCATATCCGGCGCAGCTGTACTTGATCATCACGACAAGTCAGCTGGCATACGGTTGTGCTTGGTAGACAGTCACTCACGTTGGTATGCGGATGAAGTCGTCACTTCTCTGTACAGTTTGGTACGCTGGTAAGTCCGTACAACAGTCTCTGTGCTTCTCAGAAGACGCATGGCTTTCTGCAGGCAGAGCAGAATGTGCAGCTAGAGCTCAGCAGCCTGATGCAGTTTAGTTAATCCAGATTACACATCTGGTCCTGCACAAATGCGTCTGCTCTGGTACTTCAGGGAAATAATAACAGTGAACGTGACAGCCATAAATGGTGACCGCAGCCCCCGGGACACAAAACTAAACACTTTGCACCGCTAGCAGGCAGCTAGCTTACCTCTTTAAAGTCTGCCAAGCCATCTTGCTCTGCCTTTATTGACGCCTGCAGCTGCCGCAACTCTGCACTCAAGCTGCTGGTGTCTGCGTTGAGGTCCTGTAGCAGCAGCAGCATTGAAGAGGGACATTCAGCAGACAACTACTACCTGGGGCTGTTTTTACATGGTACGCAAAGGGTTTGACTGCATCCAAGCTTGCACGCACCACACTTGCGGCTGTACTTCTACACACAAGGTACCTCAGTAGAAGACACCAGGTAGTGGGTTACCTGACGCAAAGCACTGTTGTCCTGCAAGTGCTCAAGCTGCGCAACCTTCTGCCTGTCCTGCTCGTACTTGCTGAGCTGATCCCTGCACAGACCACAAGCATCAACACTTTCAGAATGTGTCTGCAGGCTGTTTATGAGAGGAGGAGGCAGACTTCTCGATCATGCATGTTAGATATTGGCCAACATGACATGGCGCAAGCACAGGCACAAGACGGCCTCCGCGCAAGTATACATATGCTGCTGGCATCTTCGCATGATACTGGCTGCTTGCAGATGAGGTGTCGAGGTGTTTTCATAGCCTGTTTAACAAGGCCGCACAAACGCTTTCAACTAGCTACGTGCTTGTGAACCTACTGTATCTGTGTCAACTGCTGCTGTGTGTTCTTGTCAAGATCTTCGAACTTGGTGGCACTGGTCACTGCGACGGGTTGCTGGGCAGCTTGTTGTTGCTGTGGTTGGGTCCCGAAACCACCAAATGATGGAGCAGCTGCAGACTGGGCAGCTGTTTGTCCGAAAGCTGGGGTGCTGAAGCTGAATGCTGCTGCACTGGATGCGGCACCAAAAGCTGGGGTGCTGCTAGCTGCCCCAAATGCTGGTGCACTGGTGGACGCCCCAAATCCTGGTGTGGAACTGAATGAGAAAGCCGGTGCGCTGGATGCGCCGAACGCAGGTGCACTGGAGGCGCCAAAAGCTGGTGTGCTGGAGCCAAAGGAGAACGCCATCCTACTGCGCGGTACTGCCACCTAAGAAGTGCAGCGTGTCCTCCAAAAACCAGTTCTAGTTATTATGTAAGCATATTGCAGCTAAGGCCGGCGTTGATATTGTGCAGTACCAGATGATCCCTGTCAGGTGTTAGTCAATGTACGGTAGTATGCCCCCGGCTTTCACGTGCAACCTTTTTTTAATATACCAGCAACACCGAAAGCGACGTAAGCAGGCCAACCATGCACCTGCAATCAACTGCGATTCAAAGAGGTAACAGGTTGCACCGGTCTGCATCCCGCACTTGTTCTGGGCACAGAGAGCATAAGGCTGCAACAGACGAACTAATATTGCTGTAGAAAGCTGTATGCCATTGCTTTACTAGCTTTATCGTCTTTCCACAACATTTAGGCTGCAGGTTGATGGGTATAGGAACCGGTATCAAGATGAATGTCTTTCAGAAGCAAATTTCAAGGAGTAACGGTCATACGAGGTTGCATTGCGTGGGCACACGTGCTGCTCTGCCATCAACGCTCTCGTGGGCCTACTCTGGATTGCCGAAACTGATCCGTGAACGACCCTTACTGACCCGCAAAAGCCTGTTGAGAGGCTATCATATACCAAAGAACCACTCTACCCTTCCTGCCAATTGTCCAAGCTCTTCTAGGGTGGGTGACTGTAGTTCCAGCTATGTGCATCAACTTCTGACATTCGCGCCGGCAAACGACGCGTGCATGCATATAACTGCTATGTGAGACTACATCAGATCTTTAACTTTGGCTGTTTAAACATGCTTCTTGGCTGAATGTGTGCTGGCAGGGTTACATTGTTTTGGTCAGCCCTTCCTTCCGTGTTGCTTTGTGCTGCCCAGGCGTGTTGTGTGCTATTCCGCAGGTCTCTCCAGGGTCGAGATCAGGCGAAGTATTCTGCAACAGTGGCAAAAAGTAAGGGTGATCGCTGCTTATAGACCATAACGAGGTTTCCGACACATATGCAGCAGTACAGCCAGGACTGCTCGTGCAGTGCCAGATCGAGATGGATGCATGTCGTACCTGGCGCCGGTTGCCTGTTAACGTCTTTAACAAGTATCAGGTTGCATGAATGCGTGTGTCGATGATCAAGCATTAGTTATTGCACAGACTTATGCCTGCTGCTGCACCTCATGCAGCCAAACCCTCAAGATCGTGCCCAGAATGTGAAAAGACAGGGAAATGTGTCGTGATCTGCCATTCTCCAGCGATACCAAGGTTAAACAGCACTCTATGGACCCTGGGTGTCGCAAATGCAACTACACACATCTGGACTGCTGTTGCTTTGTTTCAACTGCAGTCACCAGGCAACATCCCCCAAGGACAACTCTTCACTCCCACCCGCATTCCTACCACCCTTGATCAACAGCACAGTCACTTCAATCCTCACCCCAGATCAGCAGCATAAGCTTCAGCTGGCCCTCACACAACTGGCACAGAAGCTTGCAGATGCCGCTGCTTCTACTACTGCTCCTGCCAGCTCTTCTCCTCAACCCATCCCACCCCCTGCCACTACATTCACCAAGAGGCCCCTCTCCGTTACCAACATCTGCAGTCAGTCAAACATTTCACTCTCGGTCAACCAACTGAGAGCCCGACTTGATGATTGGGCTGAGCAGTACCTGCCAGAGGAAGCTGTCAGTCAGACTGGCTCAGCAATGAGTGATCCAGGTCACACTGCCAGAACAGCAGTGACCAACACACTGGCTCGTAACATCTTCAAGCAGCTGGTACTCACTCTGCTGCCACAGGAGGCTGCAGGAGGTGTGAGTGCTGCAGCTACTGATCTGGACATCAGTAGTAAGTTGCTGACAGCGGCAGCAGCTGCTGCTACTGGTGTTGCTGTGGGCGCTGTTGGTGGTGGCACAGCTCCTGCAGGTCAGGGTCCCTGGTACAGCATTGCATCATAGTAATGACTAATGCATACAAACAGATATTGCATATGACAGGTACCTCAGCAGCTTGTTCTGCTTCAACTGTCTATTCCTTTTTCTTGCTGTTGCAACAGATGCAGCTGACAGGAGTGGGAGGAAGCTAAACCAGACAATGAAGCAACGCTACAATTGGCTCTTTATATGTGAATTGGTTTCATGTTGCAACCTGTTGATACTTTGCGTCCGTCATGCTGTGCCAGAAGGACATCAGAGATGATGCAAATGTTAACTGGCTGCTGCTGCTGGCGTTTTGTCGTCTATGCTTGTAGGCGCCCACTCCCTCACCGGCCCGGGCATGTCACCAGCAGACACCTTTGACCCAGATGCCTGGGAGGCAACTGCTGCTGCTGCTGCCACCGCCCTACTCGCACAAGACATCCATGCTGAAGCCACTGATGCTGGAAATGCAGAAGCCAATAGTCGTGCCACCTCCCTCCAAGATCCTGCAACATTGCCTGCATCAGTAAGCAACCAGGTACAGCTGTTGCAGCTGCTGATGAAGGATGACATTGACCGCAGCAGCAGCAGCAGCAGCAGTAGCTCCAGTGCAATGACCCCGGCAGAAGTCATCCACAGCAGCTTCATGAACTTCAAGCGTGACAGCCACAGCAGTGCTAAAGATCATCACTCGCTTGTGACTGCAGCAACCGCATTGCTTGCTGAGCTGCCTCCAGATAAACTGCTGCAAGAGCTGTTGCTGCTGCTCGACCTGCAGCAGCAGCAGCATTGGGCAGACCAGACCTACTGTCTGAAGACCCCAGACCCCCAGAATCCCTACACACTGAGTCCTGGGGTTCACCAGGTCCTGACAGGCCTGGCTGAGGCAGTAAACCCTGATCAGGCTGCAGTGCTGTTGAGGGTTTTACCACAACCTGTTTGGGGTGTAGCTTGGGCTGTGTTTGTGATTCCCAGCAGTGGCAGCTTTTGCTGGAGCAGGCAGCAGTTGGCAGCAGTACTGAGCCAGCTGGCAGCAGTGGATGAGCAGCAGTCTACTACCACCTCTGCTGCTGGCAGCACTGCTGCCGTTGCAGCAGCACAGGGTGGAGACAGTTTGGCAAAGCTGAGGGTTGCCTGGGAAGTGGTAGCTGCACATGTTGCTCATCAGGAAGTTCAATGTGAAGTTCGGCAACAAGTGGATAGTATGGCAGCTGCTGCTGCTTCTGTTGCTGGTCAGATGAAAGATGATCGTCAGACAAGCCAGCGTGACGCAACCCCAGATGGGTCATCTGGGACAGCAGCTCAATACAG
>LWCB01005730.1:0-12148 GCA_001630525.1 Coelastrella sp. M60 | reverse complement strand
CCAGCTTTGGCTGCTGCTTGGGCACATGCATAAACTGCGTGATCATTGTTGATGCTGGGATACATAGACTCAACATCAAAGGTCACTAAGTAAGCATTGCGGCTTACAGTAGTGGACTCCAACACTCGTACCAGTGTTTTAGTGTCAGGCAGCACATGATCAAACAATTTATGACAAGCAGTGTTCAAAACATCTGCGAGATAGACTGAGATGGCATTAGTAACCCAACTGTGGCAAGCAACAATGGGTCTACCTTTCAATAAATGAAGGTATTCTCTGCTGACAGCTGGCAGCTTATGTACCTTGGGCAGCAAATAAAAATACGGTACATTACAAGTGCACTGAGCTGCAGCTGATGTACTTGAGGCTGCATCCGCCTCTGAGAGGGTTGTGAGGTGCTGGTTGTGCATGGGCTTTGATGAACTTCTTCTTGTTTCTTTGCCTCAGAGGGAAGTGATATTGCTGAGCGGAGACAATATCAGCTGGAATCTCGTGGGTTGCAATTGTCAGACTTGGGGTGTAAAGCCATTTGGTGGAGCATCATAGCTGTGGGTATATGTTGCCATGTGTATTGCAGTACACCTTTACAGCCTGGTGTATACCTACATAGTATGTACCATGGTCAGGAAGGTGCTGTTGAGTACTATTCTGGTGAAGGTTGTCATCTGAGCATGTAAATTTATGTCTGTCAGGGAGCTTGGGTGCTAGAATGCTATCTCATACCACCTTACCAAGCACACGCCTGGCTGGTATAAACAGCGCCGTCTTGTGCTGCAGTGGTATTGGTCTCTTGAGACTTGAGAGTGTGTTGAGTGATGCTGCTAGTACTTCTGTGCACAGCGGGCAGTTTGCTAGCTGGTTTGCACACAGAACTGTGTGCTTGCAAGGCTTTGCTGCACCATGTCAATGGACTTGTGAGCACATCCTGCTGCAGCTTGTATGCTGATCTTGTCTTGTCTGTCAACTGTGTGATTTGACTATCAATAGTGACGCTTTGAGAGTGCTTTGTTAGCATGGCTGGCAGTGACAGCTGCTATGAGGGCATTAGTGTGTGTGACTGAGGGATATCTGGCTAATACTGCAATGTATTGTGCATGACAGGGGGTGCTTCAGGGTGACTGCTGTTTACCGCATCATGGTTGTATATTGATACAGTATTGTGCTTGTTTGTGTGCACCAGGCTGCACCACGGATGGTCTGCCTGCATGAGCATCAGTATCCTCACATAGCACTTGAATTCAGCATCCACCTCTCTGCATGCTCTGCCGCTGCACTCACCAGGTGTGACAGAAGGTATGTTGTGGTGCTTGTGTGTGCACAAGGCTATCTATGCAGTATCGGGTCTTGGCTACCTTTGTGTCGACCTGGTGCACTTGGTCTGCAGTAATGTGCCCAACCAGTTACAGGTTCAAGGTCTAAGGGCTGCTGAAGGTGTTTAGCAGTCACCTCGCCAGTTGCAGAGGACAAATAATTGTACAACTGTAGACCCTTGGAGGCTCGGACTGTGCACTGTGCATCAGGACCTGGCAATCCTGGAGGGAGCATATCATGATTTTTGTATCAACTGACCATCAGTGTTGCGCAAGCAGTTGTTGCATGCTGGGCAGTATTACCAAAGCTGTGCTACATATGTTACATTGGAGACAATAGAAAGCTCAAGAGTTGTTTGGCTGCTCATATAGTTGTGATCAGCAAAACATGTATGGTGTGTTCATCTACGAATATGGGTCCCTCTGCATTGCTCAAACATGGGCTGTGGGTTCAACCTGCAGTGCAATCCAACTGCTGTGATGTCATGTGCTGCACGGGGGTGCTTTCAAAAGATGAGGCACGCGTCACAAATTGATGTTGACACCTTTTTAGCTACCAGGCTATGCTGTGCTTCATTTGCCTCACTTTTCGGAATTTGTGGCTCAATTTTGTGTTGTACTACACCTCATATAAATAATGAACTTTCAAAGTGAGGTCCTTTTTTGTGACCACTCAAGTAGGAAGCTTCCTAGTGAGTACATCAAAGTAAACCTGATTTCGCTACCTTGTGTCAGACATGACTGCGTCAGGTTGGTACCTACACTGGACTGACATACTACGTCAGGCATAGCCATGTGCAATGATGGTCATAACCATGTGGCATGCATGTTGAGCTTGCAACAAGACCCTTAGGGCTCTTGAGAATAACTTGTTACAACAGCCCCTGAGATACATCTACACCTGCTGCAAAGGCAAACAACATGTGATCCACATCTGTGCCACGCGATGCTGCTGCGCATGCACAGCAAGAAGTTCGCTTACTCCAAGTCATTGCAGTAATGAACCCCTGCTGTGATTGAGGAATGTAGCCACTGCCCTCAAGAATAACAATGACAGTACGTCTGTACAGATACTGCAGCAGCTGCTGGCAGGCAAGGTTGCCCTTTTTGTCGTCAGCACCGGCAGCAGCTGACAAATAGTGATACAAGCTTGTGCGACGACCCTATCGTCTGACCGATGGAGGGCAGCACCTAATGGGTTTGCTGTCTGTTGCCAGACACAAACTGTGTCTAGCAGCAAAACATGAAGCACAGTAGTACTGCACAATTGCACAGATGCTGAACGATCCAGATTCCAAAGGGACATCCATGTCAACATGTACTAATATTGCAAACAAAAGAAGTACAGTGTAATCCTTCCTGCATTTGTTCAAGTACTGAACGCTTCATAGATATATAAGTGATACAGCAGATTCATATGTGTCATGGATCGCCAACTGGAGCGACAACCATGTGACACTGCTGCTTATCCTGGTGCGTATATCAAGTATCCCTTCAACAAAAGGATGCTGACCACCACACGTAATTGAGCAACAAATCCCCCCGCCCCTCAAGCTGGCACTGAGCACTGAAAGCAGCCAACCAGACATGTCCACACTGGCAGATGCCAGTCAAGATGACAAGACAACCCCCACCCCTCAGCCACTGCATGGAACAATTCAAGTGCCTGACTAGCAATGCATCACTAGAAATACCCTCCACTGACAGTGCCTGATGCCTTCACAACAGTAGCGCAGAAAGGCAACAGTACAAAGCGACACAACCAATAGCAAATCTCACAGCCAAGCCCACAGACACTACAGCCACAGGTCGTAGAAAACACTATGGTTGACATGCAAACATCAGCACAGGTGTTGGTACAAGACAACCATTTCCGGCTTGCCAAAAAAATGCTAGCTGACTTTGCTTGTAGCAAGAGACACAGACATGGTGACAAGCTGTACAACATGGCATGCGAGCACCCGCAGATGCAAGAGCATCTACAGCAAGGGATCAAGACAGCAAGCATCATGCTGACTGACTGCAATGGAGGTCTGCATCATACCACAACGAGCCTCTCAAAATTCAGGCCAAAAAGAGAGATCAACAGATCACCATGCAAAGAGGATGACAAGCAGCAGAACAAGCTGTACTTTGCTGCCATGAACAGACATGCCACTGTTGGGTCTGTGGACTTTTAATTCAACACTTCCGGCCCGTTATACAAAAAAGGTTGCACAAGTACTTGACACAGCGGTTATCACTTTAGCACCCAAGTACTGAGCAGAAAGAGAGAGCACCCTCAATGCATGACAAGCACAAAAAACTGGGGCTCAGCAATACAATGCACAAACCAGAAAAGCTGCTGCTGCTTGCATCAAACACGAGCAATTGCCGGTGATTGAATTACTGGAGCAGTAACACATGTCCCTAGCCAGGCATTGAAATTGACACAAGAAGGTGACATACACTTTGCTCCACTCTTCATGCATCCACAGCAGACAATGGTCGAATGCAAAGAGCACATGCTGCACATTGACTGAGGAGTTGAAAAAGAGGTACAGAAAGCGATACAGATTCCCACTTGTGCGACAAGGGAAGGCGAACACAGCAGAAAGAGAGACTCCCTGCCGCATTGTTTGCAACCTGCTCACACTTGTGTGCGTCTGTGCAGGAAACATCCCTGTGTATTCCCGCTATCACAGCATGCTGACAGTAGCATACCGTCAGTGCTTCAGGGCCTAGACAAATCATAGGCTTTGCTGTCAATGCCAAGCACTGTTCTTGTCTGCTAGAACATCACTTGAATTATCACCTTGACTGTTGGCACAGGCCCTGATGGCCGTCAGTACTGAGCTGTTGCCGCTACTGGGTGGTGGTGCATCACCCAACATCAACACAGCAGGTCGAGAGCTACCCCGACTACCACCACCACCACCACCACCACCACCACCGGCGGCGGCAGCAGCAGCAGTGCTGCCACTGACACCAGCAGCAGTACCACCAGCAGCTGCTGCTGCAGCAGGGGGAGCAGGACATGGTGTAGGTGGTTTCAACACCAAGGGTGCTACTGCTGCTGCTGGTTGTTTACTTGTCGCTGCATTGGCTGCTGCAAGCTGACTTAGTGCTGCATTGACTTGCAGCATAGTTGCCAGCTGCAAAGCACCAGAAGGTCTGAACACCACCACAGGACCACCAACAGTAGAAACACCAGTACCCCCTGCGGCTGTGGCCAACGACAGCAGAGTTGTACCAGTGCTTGCAGCTGCTGCTGTGGGGCTGTTAATAGCAGTCACAGCTGCAGTGCCGGGTCTTGTAAGGATACTGTTGTTGCTGCTGCTGCCGCCAGACATGCCATTGCCGCCAGCAGCAGCATCTTTCAGAGCTGCTAAGGCAGCGGCTAAAGTCTGTGCATTGGCAGCATTGGACGTTGGCAGTGCAATTGCTTGCAATGGCAATTGCAACTTAGGCCTCCTGCCAAAGACGTTACAAGCTTTGTTGGCTGCTGCTGCTGTTGCTCCGCCTCCTGCTGCTGCTACTGCCAGTGCGCTCGTCTGTGTGCATGCTGCTGTCAGAGCAGCATGACTAGCCACCACTTGCTGCGCAGCTACTGCCGCTGCCGCTTGCCCTGTCACTGCTGCTGTCATAGAACCATTCCCCTCGCCCGTCCCTGTCGCTGCTGTTTTGCCATTCGCTGCTGCACCTGCCTTCTGCTGTGCTGCTGCAGCCTTTCCTGCTGCAGTAGCTCTTCCCCCTGACTGCTTTCTGCTGTTGCTGCCACCTTCTCCTGCTTTGCCCCTGCCAGCTGTGGCTCTCTCTGCCGGCTTACGGGCAGCAGTAGCAGCAACAGATGCAACCACAGAGCTTGGCAGCACCTTCTTCAGTAGCTCGTTCTCACTGCGCATCAATGCAGCATCAATCTCTGCCGCTTGGAGCCAACTGCGCAACTGCTCGGCTTCTGTCTGCTGCTGCTTTGTAGCAGCAGAAGCCTGCTTGGTGGTTTGCTGCAGCTGCTTCTCCAGGCTATGAATCATGGCCTTGGCTTGGCTCAATTGCAGCTTCAGCTCATTGGCATCTAAACAGGCATCCTGGTCCTGTAGGCGCTTTGCGTCGGGCTGCTTCTGATCACCAGCTGTTCCTGCTGCATCACTCAAATCCAGCAGGTCTTTGACTGCTGCTCTGGCTGCTGCTGCTGACAATCTTCCGCTTCGCCTTGTTGGTGCACAAACTGCATTCCCAGCAGCTGCTGCATCAACAGCAGCAGTGCCATCTGCTTGTTCTGCCTCTTGTGATGAGCCAGTAGGCCTGGTACCTGCTGCTGTTGCACCATCACTGTTGACACCAGCTTGCTGGGAACTGCTAGGCGCATCATCACCAGCAGCAGTGGCTGTTGCTGTACCTGCACTAGCTGGCAACTTCTGCTGCTTGCCCAGCAACGCCCGCAATGCCATCAACTCCCCTGCCTGCTGTTGTAGCTGCTTGGCCTGAGCACTTGTCTGACTACACAAAGCCGCAATCTGCTCATCCTTGGTGTCTAACTGCTGCTTCAACTGCCGCACAATCTCAGTGCTGGCATGCAGCTGCTCCTTGCAATCCTCAAGTTGAGTTTGCAGATCTGGAGTCTTGTTTGAACTGCCACATCTGGCCAGAGCTAACCGCCGCACATCCTCACCTGTACTACTAGCTGACCTCTGTGACAGACTCCGCTTAAACCCAAGTACTGGTGGTATCTCAATAGCAACAGCTTTTGCAGCCCCTGCACAAGAGGCAGCAGCAGCTGCTGCTATTTCTGCCTGCAGTTCAGAGTCCTGAGGCCCTGTCTTGATGACATCGAGCTCCCAATTTGGCAGCAGCAGCGTATCATGTGATGCAGTGCTGGGGCTCTCAGGATGAATGCCACCTGCTCCTGCTACTGCTGCCCCGGCTTCATCTGTCAGCAACGCTGGTTGTAAATCCAACTCCATCAAAGCTGTACTGTCTGCTGCTGCTGCTGACGCACCATCTGAAGTGTAACCTTCGACCGGTGCTGCTGCTGCTACGTCACATCGATTGCCGTGACCTGACACATCATCACTCTGCTGCTGTTGTCCTGCTGGGCAACTGCTCTTCCTACCGTTGTTGCTGCCAAAGATAGCAGCAGCATGCTGCAAATCCTCCTCAAGCCCAGGCAGCAGTTCATCACCTACTGTGACAACAGGTGCCGCTCCTAGCAGTGGTGATGCTGGGCGCAGGTATGGAATACTGCAGGATCTGCTGCTGCCTGCACCTGATGGACGCACTGCTGTCGGGCGCAGTGGAGCACCAGCAGCAGTGATGAGTGATCCTGGTTGCGCAAGGCAGCCCTGCACCAGAAATGAATTGAAGGAAAGAACAACATGGCACGGTGACATCATGGATGCTGGTCTACAGCAGCAGCACTGGCAGACCATCTGGTGCTGGCTGCTGTACAGCATCTCATGCACTATCATCAACATAACACAGAATCTGTGCCAACAGCACGATCAAACACTGCATGCTGCGCTGCAATACAACATATTTAATGGCCCACTGTCAACACAGTGGACAATCACAAGTGTGGTTTGAGATGACAGCAGCAAAGGAAAGTCGACATGCAGCTTCCTAGCTGTCAACTCACCTCTTGAGCTGAGCTGAATAGTCCTTGATCTCTAAGTGCTTGAACATCAACCAAGGAGTTGTCACCGTCAGCGTCTCCCACCACCTGCTGCTGGTGCTGCTGCTGCTGAAGACCACCATCTGCATCAAGCAGATCTTCACCATTTTGCAGCCAATCTCCTAGCACCTGATCAGTATCAGTGTCCATCCTGGCACTGACATGCTGCTGCCGCTGCTGCCATTGACTCTGCATCTGCTGCTGCTGATGATGATGAATCTGGCAGTAGCAGCAACAGCAGGTACATCTGCTGCTTGCTGGTATCCCAGGCTGACGCAGCAGTTGAGGACTGTAGCAGCGCAGGTCGCCATCAACAGCTGCAGGGCCAAAAACAGCTCCTGCACGCTGCGGTTGCCGCTGCATGCTGTAGCGCATCTGAACATCTCCCTGATCAGTTGCAGGATATCGCTGCTTGAAGCGAGAGAATGCCCTGCTGCTCGGGTCCCTGGAACAGCCATTCCCATCCAGGCAATTGAGCAGATCACTGTCTGCATCTGATTCGCTGTCAGAAACTTGCTGCCTCATCTGCTGCTGCTGAGACTTCCTGCCTACCCTAGTTCCACTTCCCTTGCTGCCTGCCTGCGGCCTACTGACATGACCTTCGTCAATGCCGCTGCTACCAGCTGCAGCTGCATTGCGATGTGCTGCTCTACCTCCCCGGAAGGCAGCAGCAACAGCGGCAGCGGCTGCAGCAGCTGTGCTAACACCCCCAGATTTGGCAGTCTCGCACAAAGCCATCAAGTCCATGAGTCGTCGCTGCTTGCCTTGGATGTGCTGCTGCTCTCCAGGACCATGATGCCGACCTAGATGCTTGCGAGCTCCATTGGCACCCAGGGCTCTGTCATGCAATCTACGCTGCTGCATTTGCCGCTCATTGTCATCATCTGTGTTGCTGTCGCTGAGTAGATTGCAATACTGTTCATCGTCCTCACTGCCAGTATCCTCTGCTGCATCAAGACCATCTGCTGTTGTGCTACGAGCACGCTTGCGATTCTTCGCCCGCGCACCTGCAGGCACATCATTGTCTGATGCTGCTGCTTTGCGCTGCTGGAGGTCTCTAGGTTTGTGTTGTGGTTGTTTGAATCTAGCGAGGTGTCCATTTGCCTTTCCTGCAAGCATAGAGCTGTTTGGTAGCAGGTGTTTGCTTGCAGCAGCAGCACAGCCAGCTGTATTTGCTCCCACAGCTCCTGATTTGGTGCCTGCAGGATGCTGCTGAGCAGATGCTGCTGCTCTTGTGCTTTGCGTCAGAGCAGGTGGCAGGTCCCCATACTGCTGTAACCAAGAGTGAGGTCTGCGCTGTCTCTTTGCTGGCAGCTGCTCTGTTGTTGCGTCAGCATTTGCGGGTCGCTGATCTGCTGCAGGAGCAGCTGAGGCTGGCCCTATTGCTGCTGGAACTTCTGGAGGCAGCACAAACGGCTTCACATCCTGCAGGACAAGGTGTGTAGACAAAACACATAATGCTCGCAATCTCCATGCTTAGTTGAAATTATCTGCTTGCGCAGAGTTGCAGGCAGATTTGCCAATTGGTGGCTGCAGTTGGACGCGGTCACAAGCAGCTGTTACAGGTCAATGCAGCAATGCGTAGCCATAGCCTCTCTGGCCATTGGCTACTGTGGCATCGGTCAGATACGCCCAACCAACAACACAGAGGCCAACGGCCAGAAAGGCTATGGCTGTGGACAGTGGCCCATGACGTGAACAAGACATACATGGTTCATTTGTGGTAGCCCACCTTTGCAAGCCGTCTGTTGCTTCGCACAGCATGCAGAACACGCTTGTTTGCCTGATCACTGAGCTTGTTCACAGGTGCCTGCAAGAATCACACGCAATTGCAGCTCGCCAGGCTCAAAAACCAATGCGAGAAAGGTCCAGAGCAAACAAGTATATCAGGTAAGGACAGATGGGCAGCATCACGCACCTGCCCAAGCAAGCAAGCAGGAAAGCAAGCAGAAAAGCAAGCAAGCAAGCAGGGTGAGCGATGTGAAGCAAGGACAGCAGTTGTGAGCTCATAAGAACAGCATGAACATTATATGCATGCCTACCAGCGGATCCACGGCAGCCGCCCTCAACCATTGCAGAAGTTGTCGCCCAGTTTTCCGGAAGTCATCCCTCACTGGTGGCGGGTACGAGATCTGTGGCAGCTGCTCTGCTGCGCCAGGCTGAGCAGCTGCTGATCCTTCGTACGCCAATGCCCTGGCTTCTTCAACAGCTTGAAAGAGTTTCTGCGACATGAACACAAGCAAAGCGTTCAGATGCCTGACTTGCCCTGGCCACTTGTAACTGTCCAACAGACGCTGGCAAGACCTGAGGTAAGCCAAATATTCATATCACCTTGTTGGCATATGTGGCACTAAGAAACCTGGTGTAGTGCTGTGTGAAAGCTGGGAGCTCCCTGGGGACTCGCGCGACTGTCTTGTCAACCAAGAACAGAACTACGCTCATTCTCTTCCACTTTGGTAATCGCTTTATTTCCCCTTGTTTCCCTCCCATTCTCGGGCACAGGGAGAACGACAGCGGGCCACCAACTCCATCCTGGAACTTTTGCCCACACAAGCTCCATCAGGGGTCATTAACAACAACAGCGCAATACATAACTGTAATTACAGTCAGTAACCCAGCTCGGAATTGCAGAAGGGCGGTTGGCAAGAGTTCACTGGTTGCATCAGGTCGCCGAGTGAACGATCGCAGTAATTGCTTACACGTAACTGATCAGTATAACGCCATTGATCAGGTGTTGAGCATGGGCATGTACGCATGAAATGCGTACAGCGAAGGCACATAACACCCAGTTGGCTGCTCTATGCTGACAGCCTCTCATTCTCTATCAATCGGCATCTAGACACCGTGGGAATCCTTACGTTGTGGGCAACATTAACAAGTAGGGCACATTTATTGTGCTTCGAAGCAGTACGCTATGAGTCCATCAATGATCTTGCAGCTGGCTGGGTACCACTGCATATAACGCATGCCACGCCCGTTGCGAGTAAACAGCTTTCTTTGCTTGTTTGTACGTGTATCAGGCGTGGGTCGGTCTCACGTTGTTTGGCACCCCCAGCCATTGTACCTGCTGGGCGTTGGCACTGCCAAAATGTGTAGCGAGTCGCGTCGAGAATAGCGCTTCCAGCCACTCACTGGCGTCACTGATATACGTCGCAGCAGTTTGGTCTAGCAGCAGCACACTTATAGCGCCTGAGGACTGTACATGCTGATGTCAGTACAGTACAAGTCACTGCAGCTGCACCTTGTACTTTCTGCTGGTCTCACAGCACAGAATGCAGCTTATCCTGCCTTGAATACTCGAAAAGCAGTGATCATGCCTGCGACGATCTAAAGCTTGCATTCCTGCTGTACGGTAACAAGGCAATGCAGTCATCACTTGCCCCAGGAAAGCTTGCAGCAGCGTCTGAGTCTGTAAAAATTCTGGCTAAACCTTTCATGCGCAGTCATGTTGCAGTACAATGCAGACGGACTGCACAAAGAGGCCAGTTGCTTGCTGTTGCTCTGCGGCAGTGTCCCATGGAATCAAACAGAGTGCAATAGTGCACTAGTAGCATCCACAACAGTCAGGCCCTGTAGACAGAGAAGCCCCTCATATCTTGGCAGATCCAGGCTTAGTCCAGTTGAGCTGATCATAGACTGGTCAACCACCTTGTGGGGAAGGATCACAGGATGTCCTCATGCTGTGATCAGGAACAACAGTAGGCTGCCATAGACATGGCATTGACGAGTCATCAACAAGCATGCACAGCATCTTTCAAGCGACAGGTCCTGGCATATTCTACTGGCTTGTTTGCCCTGCATGCGCGCCAAAGGAGATGGTCACTGCACCACAGCTGTAGCTTTGTGACCCGCTAACAGACATGCCCCTGCATTCTTGAGAGCACATTCACTGAATGTGGCACATGCTTGTATGCGCTATTCACTTGCAGCTTGTAGGTCACGCCTCAGGCTTAAGCTAATTGGCAAGGCTTGCCAGCATCTACATAGATGGATGTCGCATACAAGACGGCAGAGCTTCCAAACAAAGAGGCAAAGCTGTTGCTCTGTCATGCTGCACCTGAATGTTGTGAGGGTGGCTGATGAATATGTACACACATTACTAATGGCAGCTGCTGCCTACAGGCCTCAAGAAGTCTAGAACACTGATGTATTATGAATGACACACATAGCCAGTGCAGGTGGCCAAAAAAAGTGCAGGTGGAGTCGCAGGTGGAGTTGCTGCAACATTGCCTTTGGGACATGGGTGTTTAACAACTTAGTAAGCACATCCAATGAGTTGTATCTACTTGTAGGTCACTGCAAAGACTGGTTACTTAGGTCACTGCCAAGGGTGGTTACAAGACTGATTACAACTGGCAAGGGTAAGACGCTTGGCCATGGCCCAGAAGGCTACATAGCTTCTTTGATGATTCAATATATATGGCTGAAAGCAATGATCACCACCTCCGTGTCTACATTGAAGAGGCAAAGCTGGTAGGTGCTAGGCATGGCCTCAGTACACACATGTGCAACATGCCTGTGCTAACGACCCAAATGTTGCCAACCCCCCACGTGTTGCACAGGTGTGAGAGCTTATAAGTTGAGCCCAGCTGGGGCATTACTTTGTTTTGCAATGCATCGTGTAATCGCCTTCACAACGTTTGATGTCACAAAGCTGGCTGCGATCATAGCCTTCCAAATATCATGGTGATTGCTGATCAGCTCAGTCTGCAGGATAAGGGGCTGCCAATTGAAGCACTGCAACGGTATGAGGTCCTTCATAACCACGATGCCTTCTCTTTCACAGCTCGGACGTTGTTTTTCACGCAGTGGATCTGTCAAGCAAGTACAACAACACAACACCAGCATAACGGCCGCCTCAACTTATACCAGTGTCACATGAGTAGAACGGTTTCTACAGGCAGTTGCTGGCCATGGTAGCTTACTCAGCCTCTGAGAGCCTGAGGGTTCAGACAATTTATCACCGTATACAAGCTACCCATCAGCCACATTATGCAGCAATATTGCCATGGCACCGCCTCCCATTTTGACAGCGGACATTCCATGCAAATTTTTCCAAGCGATATGCTCAGACAAGTTTATGATCCTCAGGATCATGGCATGCGGTCCTTAAATAGCTAGCAATTATAGGAACAATCTCAATTGTAACATCAGAATCCGAATAAATACAATTCATCAATGAGGTACT
>LWCB01005729.1:0-16408 GCA_001630525.1 Coelastrella sp. M60 | reverse complement strand
CAGACTTAGAGGTAAACCTGCCAGGATAACAATCACTTCTGCAGGCATGTAATACACTCATTATGCAACAAAGAGTCAATACGAGCACACTTTGTAGGCTGCTGCAGATCATTGGTATTCCCAACACCCCTGTTACCTTTCATTTTCTGCAATAACCAAGCCTTTTTGTTCAGTAAACACCTGATGCACACCCCTGTGACATGTGATAGCCAGAGTCACTTGCAGCACAGCTCAAGAAAGCGCTTTCAACATATTGATTATGCATATGCATCCCTAGTTTCTATCAGGCTTGGAAAAAATGTTGCTGACACCGTAGTAAACAATCATGCAGATGCAACACCCATGCACATGGCCACAAGCCTTTGCTTTGCAGCTATCAGCATCACCAGTCCACAAGCATTCAATGCTTGCAAGTTTGCTTTGCAACTATTGCCATCACCAATCCAGCTGAACACTGCTGAAAAAGTGCCACATCCCAACCCAAAAGTCTTTCTTGCTTGGCAACATACGTGCAAAATCTGGAATTGTATGGCAACGACCAAATTTCCAGATGTGCAACAATCAATGAACAGCAGCAACACCCTGCAATAGTAGTAGTGACGAGCTTACAACACCCGATTATGTGAACAAGGTACGGGCGCAACCGTTGCTGTGACAGTCATCATGCATAAGGCAATGATATTCGTAAGCAATGGAGCACACAAATCTCCTGTACTACAGTGTGTTTACAGCATATATGCTTCATAATCACTTGCCAAATACACCTAGCATCCTAGCTAGAATGACGGTGGTAAGTCGCAACACTGTGCTGCGCATTGTATCATATTTGTTGCCAACAACATGTAACAAGCCAGGATTCTACAAAACAATGGTCTGCTTGTCACTGCATAGAAGACATTCCCTGCCAATAAGCAATACAAAGATAACCTGTAGTACCTTCAGTGTATAGTGCCCATGCGCTTTGAGCTGTATAGTTCTAAAAAAAAGCTGGTTCAGCAGTTACATACGCCCTGCAGACTCTGCCAGGTTGGGACTATTCAAATACTACATGCAAAACCTGCCAGTGGCATTAATATTATGAGGATGGTGACAGCAAACCATAAATATTGATAAGATTACTATGCCTGGCAGGTTGAAAACTGCAGAACTAGAACTCAACAACAATCTTGTTACAAGACACGGTCGTTGTTGAATTCCAGAAAACTGCACAGGATACAACACACAAACACTTGCAAGCTGCAGGTCTGAATCCAGACCACATGATGCACTGGGTATAAGTGCAAGCGAACTTGTGCACAAGCGCTAAGTGTTAACAGTTTAGATTTTCAAGAATATGGCTGTGAATATCAAATATCGTAAGCCTCAACAACAATCTATCATTGGGCTAATTTCTGACATACCCTCTGCCCCAAGATGTCACTAATCAACACAGTGCTGAAAACATGCCTGGTCAACTTCACAGTGCTGTCTTGACTCAATTATGCTTGTTGCTTATTGCTGCGGCAGCAATAAGCAACAAGCATAATACGCACAACTTTACAGGCAGATCAAGAGGCAAGCAATGCATGCATCAAGCATGAAGATCCAAGATGCTGCACAATCAGGTCATTTGACACCACCCCATAATGATGCAGCTACAACGATGTGTACAACAGGTCGACTGATGTCGACCGACATGACAAGCTGTACCACTCATCAACCGCTCAGTATAGCTCCTGCTTCAGCCAGAATATCTACAATGTCATGACCTCTCACCATCTGTCTGTACGCCTCAACATTCACAGTGGTGGGGATGGATGTCATCTGCCAATATCCAGCAGCAGCTGATGCACAATATGCTCTGGATGAAGCTCTCCTGAACCCATCTAGTTGATCATCACCACCATCCTCAGTCCAGCTCTGCAACTTGCGCTGCTGTACTTCAACCGCACCAATGTCAACAGCAGCTGCCGCATCGGATGCAGTAGTGAATGCTGACTGTGTTGTGACAACACCACTTTGCTGCAACACGGCCGCTTGCATCTGTCTGACATGGAGTATTTTGCGACCAGACCTGGCATCACTTGCAGTAGATGAGCTACTGGTAGTGCTTGATGTCGCCTGAGTACTTGATTCTGTCCCTGAGACAGCTGGTGGGTTGCCCAGTCCAATAGTAGCCCCTGAGGGCTGTCTAGTGACGTACACATTGTAGCCACTAGCATTGGGTTGATCTGAAGGGACAGCAGCAGCATAGATCGCAGCATTGAGCCGATCCTGGCAGCTTGTGGCAACCTTTCAGAAAAGATACCAGAGAATTATGATATTCTCAAGAGCTAGCTCACTTTGAGGGTATTGCAGCTTGAAAGGGCTGTCCCACGCCCATACCTCCATATGCCGCATTCCAGAACATTGCCCCCATGAGCGGTGTGCCAGCCCTCTTTGCTGCAATGACTGCATCAGCCACCACAGCAAACACAACCTTGCGCTCTTCTTCACCAAAGTGGCGGTATGTGAGACCAAACTCCTCAATCACCAAAGGCCTGACAGTGGTAGCGCATGCAGGAACAGTTCAAGAGCAAACTTGTGGGTCACCACTCTGCTAAACACAATGCTCAAGAGCATACCAAGGCTGAAGGGTTGCAGGCACCGCCTGCAGGCAGTACCTAGAAGACTGCCCATTGGGTTTTGGCTTGTTGTACGAACATGATGCTGGAGGTTTATCGCAGTGCTGATGACTCCTGGACCTTTAAGCCTGAATACCTGTCTCAGTGTGTTTGATTGCCCGGCTATTGAGTTACCCAATGCCGAGCAATGATACATCCCAGATTACAAAACAAAGTCAGCCACTGCTACACAAAAACAGTGGCTGCATCACCACAGTAGCCATGGTGTGGTTTGTGCCCATTGCGGTAGTGCCATCTTGTGATGTGTGACAGTTGCTAACTTGATCCTATACAAGATGGCGCCATTGCAGAACGACCAGAGTGGCAGTGCTCGAGCGCTTGATGCTCAGGCTGTTGATTTGATCAAACCCATCGACTTGGTGCACACTACCATCAAAAGCATGCCTACCTGCCAGAGTTGCCTGCCAGATCACTGTACAACTTCAATTTGTAGTTGAGATACTGAACATAGAAGTTGAAGTCAGGCTTCTGCCAATTCAAGGACTTCAATGCCTCAAGCTGCCTGGGAAGTGTACACAAGGTGACACACATCATATCACACTCACCAGGCATAAAACACCCTCCTCATACAAGGTACATGTGCACACTTGATCATATGATGTTCTACATGAGAGACATCATGAATAAGCTGAGTATCCAGCATGCATGCCAAGCTGCAGTGTGCAAATGACCTATACTCATGTATATCGGCAGATATGTTGGCTATACATATGCACAGTCTGCTGCTCAAACCCACCTGTAGTATATGTGTACTGTCGCCACATCAAAGTACCCAATCTCCTGCGGCCAGTCCTCCCCCTCACACTGACCACCTGCCCCGGGGTTACTGCTGACATTAGGGTCCTCTGGGCTGAAGAACCCCTCGGTGCTGCTGTATGTCATCTGATTGGGGGCCTCTGACTCCAGATGAGAAGCCATGGTCGCCAGGAACCTGTCACGAGCTTGCATGTGTGCAGAGTCACAGCCGGGACACCTGTATAACATGACCATAACATGGTGTACAGTGGTATGACATAAGCAGGCTGATCATTCTGGTCATTAGAAATAGTGCTCAGCAAGCAACGTCTGGTCCTTGCACCGTACTTGTAGAGTCCTGCCAGAGCCACTAGCTATTGTAAGGTATGACAGCTTGGATCCATGCAATTGCAGATGCAAATCACAGGACTGGAATGACATATAATAACATCAGCATGTGCAGGCTTATTGCATGCACTAAACTATTGAACTGTGAGCGAGTCCAAATACACTCTTGGCAATGATGAATATGTCCTGTACCTTGGTTCATTCAGCAGGTTCCAAGCCATGATGGCCGGCTCATCCTTGTAGGCAATGCCTGTGTAGGTGTTGATGCGCTGAGTGATTCTGGAGATGTGGCTCTTGTACAGCTCAATGGTGGCCTGACTCCTGCATGTGTGAGTGCATACATCTTGGCTTCAAGCCACAATTAACAAGGGCTGGATGTAGAAGTAGATCACACACACATGGCATACTGGCTACTTGGCACAGCGCTATACTGTTGATGCCACTGGGCAGTACAGCACATTGAGTGTGACCGGGACTGCCATCACAAGCGGGCAGCACCACCAGTGCAATGCAGCAGTATTCCAGACTCTGCTCAATGCAGCAGGCCAGAAGCATGAAGCCCTTGAACAAGGCAACGGCTGCAACTCCAAAGCAAAGCCTGTCCAGTCATTCCAGTCACACAGAACATTCTCAGAAAACCTCACATGCTTGCATGCCAAGACTGCTGATAAAGCACTGAGTGCTGGAACTGAGCTGATGCACTCACGCATAGAAATCAGCAACAGTCTTGCCACTGGCACTTCCTTCTGCCCATGCAAGCCAGATCTCGGGTCCCTTGTAGGCGGGCCAGAAATTGCCAATAGCCAAAACAAGTCTTAAGCCACGCTTGCCTGCAAAAGGCAGCAGACACTGAGCAATTGAGCACTCAATGCCATCAGCCTGATGTGTGGAATTCCACAAAAAAAATTGTTTTCAGGTGCCTGTTCTGGGTTTTATGGAGCCTTGCACTGCTTGGGTCGCAAATGACATGCACAGCCCCAGTAGCATTGTGGGTGATGCTTTGAGTATTGAAGTTGTAAAGCAATCACCACCAAACAATCGATAGTATCTTATTCATGCAGCAGGCTCTTGGCCAGCAAGCGCGCACACAGCGTGGCATGTTAGTGTTCAAGAGGTTTCTCTGTGAACTATCTGGCAGTGGAGTTCTGGCATGCTGGCCGGGTGCATCATGCACCATGCTGTGATAGCATGAGATTCATGGACCTGTTACTTGCACCAGCAATAACGTAATCCAGACCCTTGTATTGACTTTCATCATAGCTTCCTGGGCTACTGGGCAGGCCGTTGTTGAAGGCCCATGTCCTCACCACCTTCATGTTGAGGTTCTGCAGCCGCAGGACAAATTGACGTTGTACAGCAGGATTCCATATACTACTGATACTTTGGTCCATTTCATGCAACAGTGAAACATCAACGCACTGCGACATACTGCATGCAGGATGGTACTGACGGGCTCATTTGAGGCTGTTGGAGTGCAGGAATTTGATAAGGGAGGCCGCTCAACTGTCACCAATCCTGCAGAACCGCTCGGCCAGCGCCCCTGTGAATTTGCGAGCACACTTCATGTCAACGATAGCAGGTAACTCACAACTGCGGCGTCCAGCACACTGTCAACTCGTGCATATTGGCCATATGCAGCATTAGAAGGCATCCAGTATGCGTTGAAGCCCATGTGGTAGAAGGGACCACCTTCAGCCTGTATCTGGGTGCCTGACTTGTAGGCAAAGGGCACTTTGCAAAAAAGGCAACAAGCAAAGAGCACCTGGGGTATCCCCCCTTGTCCTTAAAGCATTGTTCCAGTGCGGAGCACCGTGGTAATTTTGGCATTGAGATTGTCAGCTGCATGGCCTAAGCAGCATAGGCAGCACCCTGCGTGTAGAGCTCCTCAGGCTGAATATCCTGTGATGAGACCGGTGCTTCTATGCTTTTACCAAATGTCTGCTGAGATATGTCAACCTGCGATGCTTCACTCGGACCTACCTGCATGGATATGGGCAGCCAGCAGGACTGCTAGCAGCAAGCACGTCTGTGCCAAAGAACCGTGACGTCCAGAGAACGCTCTCTTCATTATTGAGGTGTGAATGCTGCATACAACAAAGTCAGCTTTGTCTTAAGGCTTTCATTGCCAGTCGGCATGCATTTGCAACTGCTGCAACTGCGCATTGGTGAGGTCCGTGCTCAGGAGTGAGGTCATAAGCAGCAGTTAGTTAGCTTGCAGTATGATCCTACGTAAACGTACCCTCGGCAACACAGCCCGCGTGAAAGGCTACTGCTTTCAATAGAATGAATCGGAGTTTGATGGTCCTGCCGACACTTCGTCGTTTCCACAAAGAGGAAAGTTCGCAATGACTACACGCAGTGAAGAGGCGCTTCATGCAGCTGCAGCCTAGCATGTACTTTTCAGCTGCGCTTGTGGACACTCGATACCATGAGTAATGATCCAACCGCTGATACATGCAATATTGCTGAGTATGACGTTTGAACCTTCTACCCGCGCGGTTTTGCCTCTTCCTCGTCCGGCGGAATGTGCGCGGCAGTCCGACGATGACGCAGTGACAGACGACCTGCATGAAACCGCATATGCATAGGAAGTTCTGGCATTGACCCTTCTTGTTGCACGGCCAGCAGTACTTAGCTGGCATTCACTTACATGTTCATATCAGTCAGTCCGGATACGGCCGTCAAGCTAGCGTAACGGGTTGCCACATGCATGTCCCTACAACCACCGTCAATATGCAGGCAGCTTGATCATCTAGACGCAAGATGATGCTGTTTGAATGTGTTCTGCTATGGATTTGCCAAAGCTGCTACTATGACAAAGCGATGCTGCCGGACAGACTGGAATTCACCTTGTTGTTGCTCTGTGCCTTGGTGCAGCTCGAAGCACTTCAATCGTTGCATGGAAGTTCCAATCAATAGTGGCATAGAACATACGCGTGCTGCGGAGCCAGGGTACTTGACGCCAGCTGGATACCTGCCAAGGTAGAGTACGCCGCTGTGATGATGGCTGCAAGCAAAGCTTATTCGCAGCTATGCGTTGCGTGCTGATCGGGCTGTGTCATGGGACAGATGACTGATGCTGAACAGTTCCAGCACATGCCTAGGTGCACCCAAGTTCATACAGAAGATAATGAGTATGGTGGAGTCGGGTGCTGCAGCCAGGATCCTCTGAGAGCAAACCAGCAGCCGCCAGGACAATCTACGCAGTTCTTTCTCAGTTACTGTATCATCACACACTCAAAATGAGGCTAGAAGGTAATACATATCAGCACATAAACAGAAAAGAGCTACGCAACAGGACAGCTGCTCAAGAGATTGCTTAGCCGTAAAACAGCGAAGAGTTTCACCTGGTTGATGCTGCTGTAGCTGCTGCGACTCATTCAAAGAGCGCTGTATGGGCATCATAAACCAACTGAAGGGCTCAGGCGCTCTGCATCAGAGCGAGCACGTTGCGTTGGTGAGGCAGTAACTGTCTTGTGCTGCTGATTGCTACCGCAACATAAGAGGTAATAAATGCATCTTGCACCATCATGATGATGCCTGCCAGGCTGCTCCTTGTGTTTATTACTGCAGGCAGAAGACAGTTGGCTTTGCCAGGCAAGAACTTGCATGCAGGAGGTTTCTGATCCTATCATCTACTTCACTGAGACAGCTGCTTTGCTGCTGTGGCAAGAAGTTGCAGATGATGTTGCCTCAGTGAGGTACATGAAGGCATCTGGAACCCTGCGCAGCACAGCTAGCTATAGCCTAGCTGAGCTGGTGTGATGTCTGGCACACCACGGTGAGCTGCTTGGGAATCTCTATACACGGCTTGCACTCCTATTGGGCAATAACTGCTTCATCAAAGCTGCCTTGTCTCCTGAGGGTAAGATGCAGCTATTGCTTTTATCTCGAACCTCCATGCCCTTTCCAAGGGTGTGGGCTTAGAGCTATTGACTTGGCTGGTGACTATCACGGCTCTGTACAGGGCTTGTTATTCAGTTGGCCCAAAAGCCACTTTTGTCACCTCCGAGGTGAGCTGAATTCTTGGTCATAAGGACAGCAACAGCATATGCACAGCTTACATCACTTGCCTCTGCCGCCCTCTGCTTACGGTGTGCCTCCGCTGGCTTTGCTGCTGATCACCGTAAGCGGAGAGCTGCAGAGGTCTGTTCCATTCTGCCAGTGACCTGAGGGTTGGGAATGGCATCAACTGCTTGGCCTCACACAGCTTCTGAATGCAAATCTCTGCAAGGCCAAGCAGTTGGATGCCTTCAGACTGCTTTGAATGGACAAATCTTGAGTTGTGAGTTGGACTAACTGACATTCTCGATTGAATGTGAAACAAACTGTCTGACAGCTTCCTCTGTAGCTAGTATGTCATGCGTGCAGCTCTCACTATGTGAGCAGTGGGCACCAAGTTTGCTCAGGGGGCATCTCCAAATAGATTTGCAAAATTGCCTGCAGTCTATCTCCGCTCTTTCTATTGACCAACCTGAGCAATGCGCCTTCCACTAGTCCAACATCAATATAACCGGATGCAACTACAGGCACAACTCAGCAGTAGGCAGGAGGGAGGGAACAGCAAATGAATCGCAGGTGGGTGCCAGCAGCTGGGTACACTTGCCCCTTATGTAGTATACTGCAGTTGGGTAGCAGCATGTAGTGCTTAAGATGCTGGTAAGGGATGATTTCCTGCACAGCTTTCATCCAAGCTTTCAGGTTGCACACATGCAGGAACAGCAGTGAATGATGTGTAGCGACCACATGCATTTCATCGGCACATGAGTTCCTGCCATTTTTTTGAGTCTCTCAGCTCTTGATTAATGATCTCAAAATGCAAGAGTGGTGTGCATACATTGTACAAAAGCCAGTTTTTGCAGTTCAGATGGATGTTTTGGTCATCTATGTCCAAAACCTGCGCCATATATAGCTGATTGATACTTCAAACAGCTGTGGCACAGGTTCAGGGGACAGACTATCCAGAATACTAGAATATCAGCACCACTGCTACTGCATCCAAGGTTTCATGGTTGCTGGAGGGCAAGCTGGTATTGTGCTTGGTGACTGAAGATCTGCTGCCTGTGTTGCAGGGCGGATGCTCGTCACAGAATAGGAGCTTTGGCACAAAGGCCAACATATTCACGGTCAACTGTCCATTGAATGGACCACTGATGGACACTGGTAACTCGGCCAGCAGAAGAAACAGGACAGGGTAGAGGCTAGCAGCAACACAGATGGTGTACTGCAGTAGTATTACATAGATTGTATTGCCAATACGGTGTATTTTGGCGGGACGTCCTTCAAGACAAAGTGATACTGCTAATTGTATCAATGCATCGTACAATGCCCATGTGAGGGTAGCTTCACAGTGCATCTCAGCTTGCAAGTATACCGGTATCTATTCCATATCAGTGTGCCGGCAAGCTGAGTGGGTTGTGTAGCACTCAGCAGCTACTATTGCACTTGTTATGTAGTGTCGGCAGCTGCGGGGCGAGCTCAGTCAGGAGCTTGGATAAGGACGATGCTTCTACCAGGCAAGCTGTCTTCTCTGACCGACCAAAGCAAAGACTACAGCTCCCCTTAGAACAGCAGCAACACAACAGCAGACGTTGTGTGAACTGACCAGATGTTTAGTGTCCAGGGATAAGTGGTATACAGGTGCCAACATGCTAACTGTCAGCAGGGTGTGTGCTGCAAGTTTGCATGGTAAAGTGTTGAATGTTGCTGCAAGTACATAGAAAGTTTATAGTCCTCTATTTGCAATACATATGTTGTGTTTGTATGTGTGCAGACAAGCAGAGGGTGTGTGCAGCTCTGTGGTAGGCTGCAGCCTTGTGTCAACTGTATCATGTTCATGCATTCTGTGCTGTTGGGATGGTGATGTCACAGCTTATGAGAGTGCAGTACAGAGCAGCCAGCAGGTTACAGATCTTTGTAGACAACAGCCGCAATGCCAAAGTTCATAATCCTTCGGCACATCATGTCATCAGGCCAAGTAGTGCCAGCAAAACTGTGGATGATATGTAGAAGAAGTGTGATTGTTTTATTTCTGTCATTCAGTTGGAACAAGAAGCCTGACACTCAGCCAACCATGTGCCGGATTTCACAGCTTCTCTGTGAGATCTGTCACACGATCGGCTTAGTGCAAGGTTCCACGGTTTGCAAATGGTTACATATGATACACCTGCAGGCACAACAGCAATGCAGGCCCTGCATTCCCAGTCAGTCGGCTGGTTTGTTATTAAGGAAGGACATGAAAGAAGCAATGGAAGAATATATGAGACGAGGAAGTGTGTTGCTGGTGTGAGCAGCTGGGTGGTTGTTACCTTCTCTGTTACCAGATTGTTACCACACACGGCTTGGTAGCACAAGCAGCGTGTAGGGCTTGTCGTGCTGATGATTGACACTTCCCTGCACAGCTTGGATGCAGTTGCATCGACTATTTGATATATACCAGGGCTTGAAGTTACATGCATATGCCATGATGGTGAAATATTTTCTAATGCAAGGGACTGGTGTGCATACTCCCTGCATGAATGCCGCCAGAAACTGTCTAGCAGCAGCCTTGCAAGAAACATGCACACCAGTTCCTATCGTTGTAGACCTTTTGGGTCGTTGAAGATTTTCAAATGCTATGTTGCAGCCACTCGTGATTGTCACAATGAGGTCTGGTTGGACACTGTGTTGCAGCCAGCACTCTCGGTTCATTCTGACCCAAAGTGCACTTGCCAGATTCGAACCTGTGTCCTGAACCTGTGTAGTACAGACGGTCAAGGGTTGTAGTGCCTGTGGTACTGCATCCGATGAGGCAGAGTTTCTGTTGGTGCCTGTCACATGACCAGCTGCTGCTGTGCTTTATGACTCACTGAGTATATAGTATCTGCTGCTGTTGCCGCAGGGCGGGTTTTGCCTTTTCTGGCAGAAGCAGAGGAGCTTTGGCACGGCGGGCTACCATGCCCAAGGTCATAACTTGATGCAAAAGTCAATGCCAATGCCAATCACTGGTCTCTACTATACTGCTGTGGCTGTGGAGCAAAAGCAAGCAGTGCAAGCAAGTTGAAAGTTTGAGGGTATGTTTGTTTGATGGAGAATAATTCTCCCAGTGACTGAGGCAGTGTGTCTTTGGTGATGCCCCTGGTTTGCATCTTGGTCAAGGGATGTCACTAATGACTCAGGCTCTTGAATGCTACTGAGCTCACCATTTGCTGTATCATATTGCATATTGCCATCTCAGAGAATCACCTTGATGGATTAATTCATGCACTGCGGGAATTTTCAACAGCAATGGCAGTGCCATACTATGAGACCATATGCAGACTCTTATCGGATAAGTTGCTGCTGTGTGACAGTTTCAATCAGCAGCAGCTCACCTGCTGCATATTGTATCATGACTCGGCATGCCACGAATCAAGCAAGGCCAACATCCAAATAGTGTTTAAGGGATATCATATTAAGTGTGGGCCTTGCTGATTCAGCAGTGTCAGCAGCAGTGCTCTTGGTGCCTCATATCTGGGTGCTGGAGATTTTATACAGCCAATTTGAGACATCAAGCAACCAGAAAATTTATACTAATTTGTTGCCTGGTGGACAAGAGACAGCAGGCGGGAAATCGTGATGGACATCTGATGTTGAGCAGTCTGTGCTCTCTTGACTGGTGCAAAGTATTTGGTGCATGTTGCAGCACTCTGGCTCTGCTTTTGCAGGATTATCTCCAGGTGGCTGATTTTGTTGGTGTCTTGTCTCTGTCTTGCTGACCGATCCGCGTTTCTGGATCAGCTGCCCCACACCCAGTGTCACAAGCAGCTGTGTGCGATGAATTTATATATGAGCACACCAGTTCTTACCATCTAGCAGTCTGCACTCCTGGCAGTGATTCAGTGCTGGGAACTTCCCAGAAATTTATGGAGGGTCTGAGGCCGGTCTGTCGGACCCAGCTGGCCGATCTGCACAGACCGGCCAATCTGCACAGATCGGCTCAGATCAGGAACAGATCGACACGCAATTTTTGAGACGAATGAGTGTGCATACGCTATGTTGAAGCCAAGGGTTCATGATCATGTGTGTCTTGGACCTATGCTCCACAGCTAATTGAGGCCCTTTGATCAAGCAGTTCATCTGTGTCTTGGGACCGTCAAGCAGTGCTGCTGTTGCTGCAGGGTGGATTTGTACTGAGCTTGAAACGGTGGATGATCAAGGAGCTTAAGCATAGGAGGTTATCATCTTCAGTTATCAGCCATTGCAGCCTGCAGAGTCCTTTAACAGGATTGTTCAACAGTTACAAGCTTTGCCAGCAGCAGGACTGCTAGCTGTACTTGGACTTTAAAGAAAGAAATCATGCATTTAGCACAGCTACACATCAAGAAAGTGGCTTGTGCTTGTCTTTTGCAGAGTACTGTCGTACTGGTGTCCCTGCTGATCAGCAATGTTGCTGATTAATGGCCCAGAAGGCTGCCCCACAGGGGTCATGTGGGTTTATATCAGGTTTTGTATATCAAGCGCCTCATGGCCGGAGTGGGTGTGGCTACTACTACTGCTGATCAAGTGCTATCTGGGCTGATCGCAAGCTTGTTTCACCATCTAATTGGCTGCTATGTATACATGGGGCGAAGTTGTCAATCTACCAGCTTATGCTTGTGCCACAAGTTGTGGCTGAGTCAGGTGTTGTCCATGTTCTACTTGGTTGACATGCGCTTGGCATCTGTTTGCCGCACATGGTTGTTTTGATGATGCTGTTTCATGTTACTGACAACACTGCCAAGCTGGTCAGCTGGCCACACTTGGCAATGTTGTCAGGTACTTGGATCAACTTCATGTTAATTACACTGAGAACAGTAACCAGGATTAGCATGATGTTACAACCCTGAATAAGGGGCTCTGTCTAATCTTGGTATGACTGTGATGCCAACCAAGTGACAATGTGCACCAGGCTTCCATCTTGAGGTATGATAGCAGTACTGCAGGTTTGGAGGTGCTGCTGTAACATTCGTTTGTCGGCAAGTCAAGTCTACATTGAATCCTCACCTTGAGTCAGTCATCGTCTTGCAGTGCACTGTAGCCACGTGGCTGCCGGCTGTATCACGTCCAATGCCTACACAGACAGGCGCCCGTGCACGAAGCATCACACGTGGTATGCAAACAGCAGGGACAAATTTAAATTGCCAGATGCACAGTCATTCCGACTTGCACGTTGCATATGATCAAGGCGGCTACGCCGCGCCATACACTCTTTCCCGGGCTTTTGCCTAAAACAAACAAACAAACAAAGAAACAAGCCCGCTGCCCTGCCTAGTACCGGTGAATTCAAGCAGGCTACCGTAGCATCGCGGCGATGCGGACCATTTGGAGCCTTGTGTTGATTCCAATTGCAAGTTGACTGCAGGTACTAGCATGAATGAGTCACACACGTGCCTTGCAGACGTGTTACGGATGCTGTCGGTGGTCTATGACCGCCACTGTGAAAAAAACAAACAAGCAAACCCGCTCCGGCCATACGGCCCTTGGCCGCCACTGTGAAGCAGACACGGTTGCTGACAAAGAAAGCAAATCACATGAACGGCATACACCTGCCCAGTTAACACCATGATGGAGACACCCACCGACTGCATACATGGAGCATGCAAGTATGGACGTCTGTGCCAAAAAAATGGCAGGCTACTGCTGTTTGACGTGTAGGTGATGGTGCGCGTCACCTCTTCTGATTGCTGCACATGTTCTGGAACCCTCACAAGCTGCAACCTTCACAAGCACATGCCCACAGAACCAGGTATGTACCCAGCGCCTCCCAAGGGCCTCGTGGCCGGAGTGGGTGTTGACACTATAGCGCATATATGCAGTGCATACATACAACACAACACTCAGAAAGCCAGCATACGGTTGTATGCAGAAATAACTTGTAGATGCCATCTAGTTGGTAATTGAACAGCTGAGCAAGCACGCAGGCATATATTGACAAGACCAGCTACTGCCGTGGGTAGCAACCCATGCAAGGAAGCCATGACGTGACACAACCAAGTCTATTGGAATGGCAACAACATCAGCAACAACCCCATTGCACACTCCGCAAGTGAAGACGGACAGCATAGATGCATCATATGAGCCTATTTCACCAGTCTCACATCAGGGATCCACATGGGCAACTACCACTGACTGACATGTTGGTGATCTTAGCTCTAGTATTCATGATTTTGTGAAAGGAATAGTATGTGATTGATGTACCTACATAACTCTTATTCCAAAGTTCGAATATGCTCCCATGAGCGCAGGTCACCTTGCAGCAACGACATGCAGGTGTTCTGGTGCTTGCATGATCTGCAAAGGCATAATGATGCAGGTAGATGCCCAGGAGCTTCGCATCATCTTAAGCCATCTCCATAATCTCAACTTTGCAGTGCAGGCAGCCATCTGCATGCACTAGCTCATCTTGAATCAGCTTGGCTTCAACATCTGACCAGCTGCTGACACAATCACAGGTGGTGATGACAGTGAACCCATGCCCTACTCCGTCACTGCAGAAAGCACATGTAACCGGCCCACAACACAGATTTTCGCGAGGCCGTCCATTTGCAGCAGTCACTGCTGTCTCAAGCCAGAGCTTCATGGTGACATTGCGTACAGCTTCACGGTCCAAGTAGCACAAATCGAGAAAGAGGCCTAACTGCAGCTTCACACCACTGCTGCTCCCATTGCCAGCAGCAGTGGCATCAGCGACAGTCCTCCATTCTGCTAAAAGCTGCACTGTCTGCCCTTGGATGATCCTGACTGGGCCATAAGTTGCCTGTGCCCGCCTACTGCTCAATGTCTTTTCTGCTGCATTACGAAGCACAGCTATTGGAGGCTTCCATTCCACCACTTGCTGCACCTTGCTAGCTGGTCGTTTGTCTGCTGTCCACGCTGGATTTTGCTGCAGCTGCGGGCGCATAGCTTTCTGCAATGCTTCCTTGCTGCAAGGGTCTGTGCAGCTGCAGGCAACCGCAAGTTCGTGCATGCTGTAGCATGACAATACTGTCTCATTGTTCATCATGAAAGTGTTTAAGTATAGTAAGCTAAGGTGCTGCATCCGTACCTGCTGCATCAACTCCTTTAATCGCTGCATATGACTGCATCTGTATGACTTTGGTTGCTTCTGCCACCACTGCAAAATGGTGTAGACAACTGTGCTCTCTGATGCAACACGAGTGTCGTCATGCTGCAGCAGATGCAAGAGAGCTGCTTGAGGCAGTTGAAGCAGCTGCTTTTGCAGTTGCTCATCTGCCCAGACCTTCTCCAGGTCACCAAGCTGCTGCAGAAGTTTGGTTTCCGCTGTTGAAAGCACAATCCTCTGAGTGGTCTCATCACATTTGAATGGAAGATCCAGCAGCGCAAGTGCTATGTCCCAATGCAGTTGATCCATTGACAATGCCTTGAAAGCACTGAAAACAGCTGCTTGCACCTTGGGCACCTCAAACTTGTCAGCTAGCAGGAGCAACTGCAATAGCTGCTGTTGACTGAGGTCTGAAACTCTGGGACATTCCTGATACATGCCCGCGATCAGGCGTGCTGCAACGTCTTTTTGACCAGTAGGCACTGGCAGCTGGATGGTGTACTTCGCAAGGCATGGCCCGCTGCCACTGCCGCTGTGTCTGACATTGTTGCTGACCTCTGTTGTCCAATTCTCCAACTGCGCACAGTGTCACAAACACTTGAATCTCTCGGAAACGATTGTCTCAGGTCGCGTCACCATTCTAGCAGCAAACAAGCTTGTGCTGGCAGTTGCTCTAGCTCTACCTCTTCTGTATTGTAGCTAGCAACGATGTACTCAAGCTTGTGCTCTAGCTCTACTGTACTCAAGCTTGTGCTGGCAGTTACTCTAGCAACGATGTACAAACTTGTACAAAACTTCGCAAAATGTGCCGGCGATCTGACCTTGACCTTGCAATAGCTGGGGAATCCCATCAGCACCGTGCTGTGCCCGGGCATTGTCCATCCCTTGTTTCGCTTCTGCCCCAGACCAGAACAATCTTCAACTATCTCTATTTCCACATCGCTGAATCTCTTGTCGAGATACAGATGCTCAAAATCCGGGACAAAGCAACCCATGTCCCACCGTATGGAAACCACGGTGCTTGCAAGTTGGAGCCTTGAGGCTGATCTGCGCAGGCGTGATAAACTCTACTGTGCATCTTAGCAGCGGCTGTGTAAGCGATTACGATGAGTTGCTTCATCAGCGATGGAAGTTGTACAGCCTGAGACCTTGTTCCTACCATTTCTAACATGACGTCATACGTCGACATAGGCACCAGGGCCCAAGCTGCAACGTTCATAATAATAATAATCACTGCTTTACAGCCATAGCCTTGCGGCCATCGGCCCCGCGCCTCAAATCTCCCAGTGAGTCGCTCACTTTCGGACAAGGCGGTGATTACTATCCCAACTCACTTGTGAAGGGGGAGACCACCCAAGACCACCCTCCCTACCTTACTAAGAGCACGGGGCGAACCCAGGTGGGGACATCTTAGCAAGGGCGATCGCGTTTGCTAGATCGCTTCGATCTACTCCCCAGCAGAGCCAGGAACTTGGGTAAGAGCGCTTTTCCTTCCTCCGGTTTACACCGGCTGTAACCCCGCAAAGCAGGGAAAGAAACGCTCCGGCTAAGGATCGAACCAGTGACCTTGGTAGACCGCGGCACGTCTTTAAGATTCGAA
>LWCB01005721.1:0-19185 GCA_001630525.1 Coelastrella sp. M60 | reverse complement strand
TACTTCATGAAGGCACTCCGCACCCGTCGCAACCAGGCAGCTGCTGCGGTTTGCCCGCAGGTCTGCTAAAGGAACTGTCAAACTACAACAAACCATTTTTGCTGCTGAACTCCTATGCAGACCACACCACGATGCTAGCTAGCACTGTATGCAATGTGGACGGTCCCCTGATCACGTACTGCTGCAGCTGTGATTAACTACTCGGTATTTGGGTTCGCATGTTACAGGCTGCCTGTGCTGGCAATTGCTGACGCAACAGATACTGTTCCACTGCTATCTTTTGGCTGCTACATTGTCAGCTGCCTTCTGCTCCTTGTAGGACAGAAACTTCCCTGCAACATTCAGACGCAGCAGCAACAGCAAACATCAGTAAGAGTAACAGCAACAGCAAACATCAGCATTGCATTTCACCCAGATTTTCGCATGCCTGCAGCATGTGGCTGTTATGAACTTCCCCTCCCCCTCAACAACAGTCACGCTCCTCCCTTATCTAACATGAACATGCATAAGGCGGCTGTCTTGGTCACATAACTGCTGCATCCAGGCATACTGCACAACAACATGCCCTGTCAAGCCTGTCTATTGGAAAGATTTGACAACCAGTTTAGCCAACCGAGGCACCTATACAGTCAGCTGTCCCATGCAGTCGAAGTTACGCTCAGCTGCATCAGCAGACTGTCAATGTTTCCATTGCACTCCATCCGGCCTACTTAATGTGCTTGTGCCACTGCTGCTGCTGCTGCTGCTGCTGCTGCACCATCACTCACCGTTGAAGGTGAGCACCACTCTTGCCTCCCCTTCATTTCCCGTCATCTTGTCCAGAGTGCAGTAGAAGTCAATGGCGCTCATGATGCCATCACCAAATTCTTCATTGATCAATGACTTCACAGCATCACCGCTGTGAATGATCGCCTCATACAGACGATAGAGAGCTGGTTCCTGGAGGATAGGTCAACACATAAGTAATGCCAGACATACCTGAGTACCACGTCAAGCGTCTCAAGTGCAGCTATCATGCACACATCATATGGGCTTTGGAAGCAATTGCCTCCATGCCAATGCCCACAGCTTCGATTCTGCACAACAAAAGTGCTAAAGAAATGCCCTGTCCTTGGCAGACCATTTAGCAGTTGCAGTGTCGCACTACTGGATGCCGAGATGAACTATGCTGACTGCTTCCAACAGACTGCTGGCAGCAGCACCTCAATCCTGACAGCACTATGAGCTGTGAAAAGACAGGAAGATTAGGCTCGTGCAGCAATGTGAATGCAATGACAATATGAACAGAACAAACACGCTGTGTCTGTGCTGTGTGGCCAGCATCAATAGGCAAAGCGCCTGCCCCAGGCGCTGATACAAAGCTCCTGCCCACCTGAAGGCTGTTAGGGTCAAAGTCGCGCACTGGTGCCCTCATCATTTCATCTATGTCTCCCTCTGACAAACTGGGCACCGCCTTCTTGATGGCTGCTGCTGTATTTGGCTGCAGTTGTTGCTGTACGCAGAACATAGCAGTAAAAAGAGCACAAGTTGCTATTTGAGCTGTGCTGGCTGATGATTATTCTACTGGAGTCATCTGGATGTAAGACTATATAACAACAATCAGCGGGGTGGTAAACTTCAACCATATCGATCCCAACCTTCTGCAGGATTGCAAGGGCAAGAAAGCTGACATAATATCTTAAATAAGACTTTTCAAACACCCGGTCGTTGTACCTGATGGTAAAACAGCTGAGCAGTGTACACATTGGTCAGTCCAACTTCTTCAGCTATCTGGCTGAAGCTCTTGCCAGAAGCCTCCTTTGCACGCAAAAGCCGCGACACTAACTCGTTCTTGCCAAGATGAGGTGGAGGAGCTGGACGAGAGGGACCGCTGATAGGCCCGGCTGCACATCGCACCTGCAGAAAGCAAGTGCCATGGGTCACGTGGCCTGTCAGGTTACTGTTGCTGGGTCCCATGTCTCTGACTTTCATGCCTGCCAATGCAGCTGTTGCCGTACCCCAGCTGCCGCATACGTTGATGTATCTTCAGGTCAAAAACCGCACATTGTACGACTTTATCTTGACAGTTCATGGGCAGCAGCAGCAATCAGTATCAAACTTTACCAGGCACCGGGTAGGTGCTGGTGTACCTGCTGCAGCTGCCATCTTCAGACCTTGTGCCGTGAAATACTATGTATTTGCATTGCTTGAGAAGGCACAGTACGTACCTTGGCTCCAACAGGGCGTTGAAGCGCAACGGTGCCAACGCTGTGGGTTATCATGACCCCTTGGAAAAGGTCCGGTGGAAGCGAACACAGCAGAAGCTGGGATAACACAGTTTAGATCCTAAATTTCTATGCTACTTTCTACTAAGTCAATGGAGCTCCCACTTGAACGGCAGTACTTGTGTGCTGCTTCGATGGTAACTCGTCCTATATTCTTATTCACCACAGAGGTAAAGCTTCATTACGGTCAGCATGCGTCTGTCATGCAATAACTGCTGCATTTGCAGATTTCTAAGCAGCGGGAGTAGTGGTGGCTTGTTAGCATCCGAAAGGCTGGGTCACGCGTGTTAGAGGCATGTGACTGGCAGGTAAGGACCACGTGACAACCGCCGCAACTTCTCTGACAGATCCTTGCTGCAAGAAGGCGTGTGACTATCAATAGCGCATTGCAACAAATGTGTCGCATGAGCATAGATACCCAAGGGTGCGGCAACTTGTTTGTCTCATAAACAAGTTGGTGTCCACGTGGGTCATCAGCACAAGGCTGCAGGGGATCTCCTGAGTAATTGACATAAGTAGCAGTGTGTACGAAGGTTGCAATTGACCTTGCACACATTGCGCCCACCCAATGCTGCTGATAGGACACCGTTTGCCATGAGTGGGGAACCGTTAATATGGTATGCACCTCAAACATCTGACCAAATGGTACACCACTATGTCTCAATTTGAACGTTGAACAACTTGCACTGCGCTGTACTTGGCCAAGTCTTTCATGCTTGATGTTGCATTACTTTTCAGTCAATATCTCAGTAAGATCTGGTTGCAACCGGCTGCTGCCGCAGTGACTGCCACAACAAGCTGATATGGTGCTGTATTACAGGTAAACTGGTTGGAATCAGTCGCAGAAGGTTCGGAGCCTGCTACATGTCCCAGCTTCTTCTTCGGGTGGCGGCCCCTTAGGAGCAGCAGTTGCTTGTTTTATCAGCCAGCATTGCATTCACTTTGCTGCATGAGCCATACTTTCTTTCACAACAAGCTGATACCACGGTTTCATGCTGCCAGCCCGCTGGTGATGTTGAAAGCAACATAATCCCATATCTGTATACTCCATCCTCTTCGAGTCAGGCTGACTGCACTATGGGTACCTGCTGTACCGTCCGGCAGACCTAAGTTTCAATTTCAATTCAAAAGTTACGTGAAGTAACTCGCCCGTGGGAGAGAGCTAATACCAGGCTCATTGGGCACAGATTCAGCAGGTAACATCAACAGGGCCAAGGATCTCTCACCTACTTGACCAGTGCATACATATCACAGAAGAATGCATGCCAACTCACACTAACTGACTAGCAGGTAGCGGGTGCATGTCTTATCGCCCCATTGACCTACCTACACTTAGCCTCGCATGCATGCAACACAGTTCACATGCAGCCGCTGCAGGCTGGCGTAGCTGTAAGTGACTACTCAAGTAGGATAAGTACAGATACCGATGGCTGATTCAATCAGCCAACAAAGACCTGGCTCAGCAAGGCAATTCCGGTGTCACACCGAAATTGTACTCAGCAGCATCAAGAAACAGCAACAACACATTGCTGCACAACACCATTATTCAGTTTGCATCATGCAAATGCGGCATTGGTGCATACAAGCGCCAGTCTGTACCACAGTCTGTACCGCAAGACCAAGTGCTGACAGAGAATCCGCATCATCGCAATTCGCAAGCCAGCATCACAGCAATTGCCGTCAAACGATAGACACAGCATATGAGACCTAGAATCACCTGTCATATGCTGCCAGAAAGAACCGTTGACTGTCGTGCACTGACCTGTGGTTGTGTAAATGAGGTGTGCAGCAGCTCTTATTCTGTGGTACCAAGGTTCAAACTGGATGCACGGATACGGCCTGACCCGCTGGCCGCTCGGACGGTGAACCGAATTTACTACCGCGGTCAAAGAAGTCAGCTCACCTGACCTGACCAGTATGCTGATATGGGGCAAGTCAGCGTGAGGCTATGTATGAATCTGCTGTGCGGTATGACTTTGTAATACTTCAACCTTGCACACCAGGACATGACGGATGTTGTCTCTCAAGCTGGAAAGTCATTGTAGTGCCAGCGCACGTGGGCCACCACCTCTGCAGTTGATCACTACTTTGCTGATATGCACATTGCTGTCGACGTCAAACGCTTCATATGGTCCAGTGACGTGCCCCGGCTTGGGGATTGAATCGTCTTCTTTGGCGTGTACAGCTTCGTGCCAGCAAGCAACATGTAGCGCCCTTTCCTCCTTGTTCAGTAGCACCTACAACGCTACAACACCTCACTTGAAGTCCTGGCGTCACAAAGAAGGCTGGGAAACCGCGTTGAATCATGACTGCGCACGTATCGTCGCCAACCCAACAGCAGATGGCGCACCCACCTACTGCAGCTGGCATGGGGTCACATGCTGCAACAGGCTGCTGCTATCCATGCGGCTTTGCACCACCTTAAACAGCTTGATAAGGATCAAAATTGAAGTCAATGGCCTGAACGGCAGTGTGTCTGACCCAAAGTTCGAGCAAAGCATAGCCCAACTGCATGCTTGTGGGTTGATGAGCCTTGAGCTGGCAGGCAACGCCTTGTCAGGGACCCTGAGCAGCTTCTGGGGCGACCTCAGAAACCTCACAGCACTCAACCTAGGTGGGTTCACCTCAAGTACTGCAGCTGGGCTGGTTTTGCTCACCGCAAGGGGAGCAAGTGTGCTGTGGAGGGTTCATGACATCTACCAAGTATCAGCAACCAAAGAAATTGTTTATCGTGCTGCCCATCCTCTGCTTTGCAGGCAAGAACCTGATACATGGGACCATTCCTGATGCACTAAGAAAGCTGAACAAGCTTATGATGCTGCAGTTGGACAGGAACCTCATGCATGGGACCATACCTCACTGGCTGTCAGAGCTGCAGTCACTGCAGTCGTTGAGTTTGTCAGCCTTCGCAGGTTAGATGCCATCACGCCAAGAATAGCTTGCAACTTGCACAACAGAGCAACATGGGACCCAAGTCAAAGAGCTTTGTCTCAACTGATCAAGTACAGCTGACAGCGGGCACAATGGCCCTCTGCTGATGTGGCGCCACAGCAGCAGCTGCAACCATTTGTGACAACACTATCAACAAGCTATAGCATGCCTTCACAGCTCATAGTGACCGAAATGCTGAGCATAGAGAGTTCTGCTTTAGGCAAGACTTTGGTTTACATGTCTTGTGACGCATGATGCCTGCAGGACGCAACCCAGATGGAAGCAGAGGGCTCATTGGGACAATACCAGACAGCCTCGGTGACCTGCAGAACTTGATCCTCTTGTCGTTGGACTCCAATTCGCTCACGGGCCCTTTGCCATCTCGCTTGTGCCACCGCAATCTCATTGTGTTGATTCTACGCAGCAATCAGATTACTGGAAGTGTGGCAGATCTGCTCAACTGCTCAGGACTGCGGTACCTTGATATTCACGGCAACAACTTCACTGGGAGACTGCCAGATATCTATAGTTGGGGTTACAAGTCCATGATGTGGTTAGACCTTAGCAACAACAACATCGAAGGGACCCTACCTATGGCATTGTACCGCCTGGAGACTGTGGGCAGCATCAACCTTTCCCGCAACAGGTATGTCTTGCTGATGAGCATGTACAGCTGCCCATAAAAAAAGCTCTGTAGCTGATAGAAACTCCAATTCTTGTATCCTTACCACAAATTGCCATCGTATGGTGATTGTTGCTGCACTTGCTTGCACGCTTGTGACCTACTATGCACTGCCTGTGATTGTCGATTGTGCGTTACCCCAGTGGTTAAGAGAAGCCATCCAGGCAGAAATCTTCCATCTTACGGAGTACTTTAATGACACTGGTAGCCTTCGGATCTTCATGCGCATGAATAACCAGAAGGCAACCAGTGTCAGAGAGTACTTCATGCATGCATTTCGTTGGCCCATATCACCAGCTGCCATGGGTGATAATGCTGCAGACTGAACGGATCAATACACAGTGCAATATCACAAATGCCATACCTTGTGGCCATCGACCTACATAGCAATCAGCTAACTGGTACAATAGATGAGAGCGTGTGGTACATGCCACGGTTGGGAACCCTTGACCTTTCCGGCAACAAACTGACAGGGACACTGAGTCCAGCAATTGGGTGAGTTTGTGCTGCTTTTGCACCCCAGGCTCTTGGGCCCATGGATCTCACATGCTAATTCCTGCCTGATACTTGCTGGTATCTGTACCTGCAAAAGCACAGCGTGTTTGCTATGCCATAGTTTGCAAGCACTTGCTTTGATGTTGCCAAAGGCATATTGTCATGCAGATCAGCAAAAGCCAAACGCTGGTGTTGATGCAGGGTGAGTCACTATTTATCTAGTGTGTTGCTTGACAATAATCAGCTGACCCGACACATCCCACCAGAGATTGGCCTCCTGCCATCTTTGGCTTCCGTGGATGTGAGGAAGAACTTATTCAGCTGTAGTGGTGGCAGCAGCAACACAACAGGGGCTCAGCGCTGCAGCACCTACAAGCAGTTGTTGCCATGCTTTCTGAAGCTGGGCAATCACACCGTCCCATTGGCCGATGCTTCCAACATGGAGTGCCCCACCATTGAGAGGAAAAATCGCGACGAAGCTGTGCGTGATTGTCTTGGCTCTGAAGCAAATCAATTGGTGAGCTTTTGAAGGTGGTTGCTTGTTGGCTGGAGTAATTGTTGCCTATGATGTTGGTTCAGATGGTTGCATACATGTTCATGTGTGTATGTATACTACCAAACAGCCATAGTAATGATTATTATAATGCCATTGGCCCCGCGCCTATACATAGTATATGTTTGTGTCCATAGACTCCATCAGGAGGACTAGCAGGACTAGCAGCATCTGCCATTACCTAGTGGCATGTTCAACACCACCATACTGTCGGGGTTGAAAGTCATCAATGCTTTGGTCTACTTGCAGGGTGAGCAAGCAGCAAGCATTCCTGCAGACGACCAAAGAGCTCAGCTCTGGTACTTTGACCCAGCGTATTTCCATTATCAAGGCTGCAAGTGTCTAGGGGTGGGTGGTTTGTGTAACGAAGCTTAAACTGGAGTGGCCAAGGACTTGTCCCTGCGTACTTTGCTGCTCTGATAGAAAGCCTGGGAGTGATATGCAGACCAGCAGAGCCAATATTTTGTTGAATCTCTTACAGCACCTTGATTGGATGAGTGCATTGCGCTGTGCCTGATACTGTGTCACGCTCTCCTGACAATTTAGTGCCGGATGCTGTCGCTGCTGTGCAGGGGTTCACTGAGAAGTGGAGTGGCAACCACACCGTGCTCACATGTGAAGTAAGCGTCCACCCTACCACCATGGCTGATTCCTCTCGCAGCAGCAGTGCTTTTTGCTGTTGGGGTTCTGTTGTTTGCTGCTGCTGGTTTGCTTGTGTGGCTCAAGCTCACAGTTCAACTCAGGAGGAAGTGGCAGAGGGAGAAGGAGCTCAATAACAACAGACTGAAGGGTGCACCTAATGGAGGACCTGCAGCAATCGTGGTGACAGATGTGGAGAAGTATTCAGGTCTGTGCCCACTAGGCACCGTCGCATTTACAGTCGGATGCTGTACAATGGTTGTTGCAAACAGGGTACATGCCAACACGTACGCTTGTGTCTTGATTGGATGAGTGCATTGCGCTGTGCTTGATACTGTGTCACGCTCTCCTAGATAAGAATAGTGAGTGCGCAACTTTAGTGCCAGGTGCTGTTGCTGCTGTGCAGTGTGTGTCTTGGGGGCTGCTCATGTACTTATGGTAGTTTGTGTGGTGCGTGCAGAGCTAATGCAGCTGAATGCTGCAGTGACCACCAAGGCCCTTGGCATTCACAATGCCATCCTGCGCAAGGCTGTTATGATTCATGCTGGTCATGTGATAGAACAAGAGGGAGACAGCTGGAGTGTGGCTTTCCACAGACCAGTTGATGCTGTGGCTTTCTGCTTACAGGTCATTCACTGCTGTAGGGCATATAGCAAGCTCTGCCTCATGCAACATCCATGTCAGGGATTGACATGAGCCTTCAAAGGCACCTAGTCTTGTGCTGGTGTAGTTGTGGTTCCACTAACGCAGAGTTGCATTCAGGTCGCCAGTTCCAAACTGGCAAAGCCGTCTCTTATGTTGATGCTGAGGACAGTATGCGTTGACAAATGCAGTGTGCTGCTGCTCCTACCTGCAATCACACAGGTGCAACAAATGCTGCAGAAGAGCCACTGGCCAACTGACCTGAAGGGACTGCTGAGTGCCAGGTCAGCAGTGGATGCACACACTGTTTCTGCATCAGCTCCTAGCTGGTCCAGCACTGTCACAGCAGAGGTTGTCATCAAGCAGCAAGCACGTCAGTCAGAGGACATGACCAGCATTGTACCAGAAATGCAGAAGCCTGTCAAAAGTCACAGCAGCAGCACCACACCCAGCAAGCTTAGCGGGCTGCCAGTCGTTGGTAGCACCGTGGCCAGGGTGTCTGCTCTTGTACAGAAGCTTGTGGGCAGAACACCCGAGGACACCTCTGATTCAGTTTGTGCTGCCCAGATGAACGTGCGGCATGGCTTGCATGGAAAGCATTCTTCCCAGCCGGCAGCAGCAACGGACTCAGATACAATGTCTAGCATCACCATGTCCAGCAAGGCCACTACAGGTAGTGCCATGAGGGCTAAGCACATGAAGACGTCAAATGGTGAAGTACTAGGTCTCAAAGTCCGAATGGGTATTGCAAGTGGCTGGGTCCCTGAAGGCAGTGAGATAACAACATCAGCAGTATTTGCACTAGCAAAGGGTAAGCAGCTATCCAAGCATTGCTTCTGGTGCTATATCACACTGCTGCATAATACGCCATCGACAACAAGCGGTTATGCCAACAGAACATGCCATGATGAGCCGCCTCAGATTATTACGCAGCAGTTGATCAGCAACCGTGAGCAGTATTATTGGCTATGGTTTGTATGTTTGGTTGGTTCCTGGAAGAAACATCACCGGTACGCCATTGAGCTGCCAAGCAACCCGCACAGACCTCAATGACACTGCTGCAGTATTGCAAACTACACAGCAAGGTCTTGGAATCCTCTTGTTGCTGTGGGCAACTGAGCAAAGCCTGAGCTATCACGTCTGACTCTGCACGCTTACAGAATTCTGCCACTCATCACAACCAGTTACCGCTGCAGGTGTATCTGAGATGGCCAATGGCGGTCAGATTCTGTTGGACTCCAGGACTGCTGATGCTGTTCGCACCTGGCTGAGTGACCTGGGCTGTGTTGATCATAAGGGATACAATGACAAGCTGCTGTCAACATCACACAACCAAGCTGCTGGAATCAATACAAATGCATTTGCAAGGTAAGACAGCAAGCTATGGTGATGTACAGCATTGGCATAGTATAATTGTCCCCATGATTGGCAGCACAGGACTGAGTGTCTATGACATAATATTGAAGTCCCCATGACTGGCAGCACAGTACAGAGTGTCTGGTACAATGCTGCTTTCATTAATGCACTGCAGTTTGTGCGTCCTATTCTTATGTACATCAGGTGGCTGCTCAGCCTGTTGAGCAGTGCTCTTAAGATGACGATTGTTGAACGAGACCCTCTGCTGTTTGACATGGGGCAGTTCTGGGTGCCCAGCTTATCCAGCACAATGCATGCAGTCAGCACTGCTTTATCAGTTAGTGCATCTGCCAGCAGCACACAGCGCCAAGCTGGCACCCAACGTCGAAGCGCAGGATCAGTTTCAGTTGATGCTGTGCTTCCAGACAGCGCGACACATTGCTTGTTTGGCAGCCCCGTTCAGGCATCAGGCAAGGCAGCTATTGCTGTTGCAGCACATGCTCTTGTTTGCAGACAGCGTGTTGCGGGGATCTGTGCTGCAGCCAACATCCACCTGTACAGCATTGTAGCTCAGCCTCTTCTACTGAGATCAAAGATATGGAGAAATGACCTGACTCTGAAGCAGGATACCCAGCAGCTGACCAAGGGCTACTTCCAAGCTCCTGGTAATTACTCACACCCTGCACATCATCTTGTCTGTGCTTTGCCACCGATGTTGTGCTCTCAGTGTTTGTTTTGTGTTTGTTTTGTAAATGTAGCTGCATTCCGTGTGGCAGCGTATTTCTGCTTGCAGAATTGTGTCGCCCCAATCAGTGTATACATCTGTACATGGCAGGCATTTTCCGCCGTTACTGAGTTTTGTCAAACTCCGTGCAGACCCTGCTTCCACAGCATGGCAGACAGATCTGTCCCCTTGTTCCTGCAACAATGTCAGACCTTCTGTAAGCCGTTGGCCTACGTGACAGTTGCCAGTAAGTGAAGTAATGGGTTCCACTATTCTAGACTTTATTGCATGCTCTTGATTCACTTATGTAGGCACTCTGTTGGCAGCTTTGGGTACATCAGCAACGGCATTCCTTAATGTTGAGCGTCCACTGCTGCCCCCAGTGACGATGGTGTTTGCAGCAGTGGAGGATGGCAGGATGTTGGTGCGCAAGAAGGAACATGAGGCATTCATTGTACACAATGTGATGAGCAGGATGTTACAGGTAATTATAATCAAGATCTTGATGTGTGGGAATCATAGTGACCAGTGGTCGGCATACACATACACCTCCTGAACAGTAGAGCATAGTACAAGCCATGCAATTCCGTGCTTTGCTAAGGGGTTATAGGCATTGCTAATCCCTGCAGTGATTGCCTGCATGCTCAACAATTGCATTAGTCTGGGCTCGCAAATCGTATCTCTGATTTACGCTGTTGTCGTGTCGGCAGGCTCTGTTGTTGTCCTTCCCTGACGGCTATCTCTGTAGTGAACAAGAAGCTGTGCTGAAGTACATGGTGGCTTTCAGAGAGCCAGCAAGAGCAGCAGAATGGTGTCTGCTTGTGCAGGTGAGACAGTGTGGGAATGCTGATGCAGCCTAAAAAGCTAAAACCCGTACAGGCACATGCGTTGTCACTTTTTGGTGTGACACAAGTACCTGTACCTCTGGTGATGACTCAAGGAAACAGCAAATTTGTTTCTGCTTCATATCATTAGCACTGCAGACGCTGTGTGAGATCATAATTGCATCTGTTTCTTTCCACCAGGAAGTGCTACAGTATATTCCATGGCCTGCTGAAGTGATGGAAGCCTTCAACGGCAGAACTCAATCAACGTCAATTGCTGGTGGTACTCGCACATCCGCCACTGGTTGTTACAAGCGCCCAGGGCTCAAGATGGGGTTAGCTGAGGGAGTGCCTGACTCCATAACTCCAGATCACTTGGTGAGAAGACGATCATTTGTGTTACTACTACTGGTAGTTACCCTTCAAGGGTTCACACCTGTAAGGAACCAACTAGTGGCTCATGGGGGAAAACCAAACATAACCATACCAGATTCAATCTGGTAAATCTGCAAGCTCATCTTCTACACCATGTTGACTCAGTGAAGTACTCACTTTGCTGCAAGATCCTTCACGTAGCTTGAGGAGTTCTGTATGACATGAGCTTGATCTGCACTGCCATCTACATGCCGTTCCGTTCAATCCCTATTGTGGTGTTGGCCAAAATTGTGATGCCCCGTGGAACGTTGTCATTGCTGCAACGAGCAGGGTCATGCGGATTATCTTGGAACTTCTGTCAACCTGGCAGCTCGAATCATGTACACAGCTGCAAAGTCTGGTCATGTGGTCATGAGTTGTTAGCTGGCACAGAGTATATTCAGGTAAAAACTGACATGTCGCTTCTGTCTAACCCCCAATATAAGAATTTTGTGCTCTCCCTACATGCAGCAGATACCTATCTCAGCTTCCAAAGGAAAGCAATGAACAATTTGTAGAATGTTTGCGTCCGGGACCAGTACTGTGTATATATTGTGGTTGCTTACCAGATGATAAGTCTGCTGAAAAGCCTTCTTCAAGTTTAATGTCTGTGCTTTCTCTTGAACAATCTGCAGTTCCTGGCGCTATGAAGCTGAGTTGAGTGGGCACACTGCCATTGAAGTGGATGTACCAGCAGACAACAACTGGCAGCAGTTCACATCATCATGCACAGAGGAGAGCAAAGCTGCTGATGCAAGGGATGGGCTTGTAGCAGCACCTGCATTGAACACTGTTATGATGCCAGAGCAGCTGCAGCTATTGCCAGCTGAGACCAAAGAACAATCAACAAGCTGCCAGAGCCATGTGACAGGCACTGCAAGGCTTCCAGCTGACCTGTTAGGAGCTGGGCCAGGTATTTGTCGCGCTAGACTGTCTACAGCCTCAGCTGACAATGAGCAGCACTTCATTCGGGTGGTGCGGGTCGGTGCTCACAATATTGGTACTTACGCCTTTAAGGGATGTGGGGCATTGAACTTGGTCTGCCTGTCAAGTGATGCCATAACTACTCTGGTCGAACCACACACTGCAATGGCTCCTAGTGGCGCAAAAGGTTAGTGATGTTATACCCTGTGCCCAGCTACATGTGTTGGTTGTAACAGACATGCGCAAAACATGTGCAGCAGTTGTGTCATGTGATCACTCACCGTCAGAAGCGGCATGCTGGTCGCAGCTTGACCATTGCAAGGCTGACATAGCATGACAGAGCATGGTCTCAGCATGCCCACAACCATGCGTGCCAGCATTGTTGCAGTGCTTGTTAAATGCAGCAGACTCTATGCTGACCAGCGGAGGGTTTGCAATGACATGTTTGACATGGGGCAAAAGGCTTTGTGAGTGCTCATGACTCAGCATTGTGGACTCCACTGCTGTGGAAGCATGTGCCGTTCTACAACTGCACAAGCGTATCTGTTACCACATACGACAAGAGTCTATGCGTTTTGCAGGTGTTCTCATCATGGCAGCGGCTGGCCCTGTGCTGGGCATGCAGGACTACCCAGTGGCATTGCCAAATATTCTGCCAGATTTGAAAGAGGCTTGGGGCAGTCTGAAGCTGCATAGCAGTGTGACTCACAGGGGAACCAGCAGCTGAAAGAACTTGCAACTGCAGCTTGGTCAGCAGGCCACGGGACGTGTGTGTTAGGTAGCACCAGGGTAACCCTGGTCACTTGATGTGTACCGTACATTCAATGTAACACCGCCTGTGTAACAGGACCATTGTCCTTCTCAGCTGAGCAGTTTGTTGGAAATCCTATAATCTACTATAACTCGAAGGAAATCCGGGGTTCCTTCAAACTTTGTTGAGAGAGTGCCATGGCATATGTGGTGAGTAGGTGCCCCATAGCTGTGATGTCGCTTGAACAGGAAGGGGTATACACCATACTGCTTGAATGATTGAAATGAAAATGATTAGTAAACCCACGTTTGCCTCGAAGCATTCAGCAAAAACACTATTGTCCTACCGCTATCCGACTCAAGACGTTAAGCAAGTGTCACTAAGACCTTGCACAATGCTATAACCCTTTGACCAATGCCTCATGCTCGCAATCAAATTGCTGCAGCCACAAGACTCTAGAGACTAGACTCTAGATCTACAGTCAGATCTGACTGCCGTGCACTTCTCCATCTACTGAGTACAGTGAGCATGCACAGTTCAGGTCATCAATGACCTACTCGCAAAATTGATCAATAACTGGCTCACATACAGCAGCGTTGTTGTTACCAGCAAGACTCACATAGGAGGCAACAACAGTTGAGAAAAAAACAAGCAAGAAGAAGCCACGAAGAGCAACAACACAACAAGAACCAAAAGATCGATAGCAGCTGCAGCTTCGAGGATACTTGTGAATTCTGCGAGGAAACCAGGCAAATGCCCTCCAGGTGCAGCTCTTTGTATCTGCTCATGGCATGTATATATATAAACTACCCATCAGCCATAGCAATGACACCATCAGCCCCGCGCCCCATTTCAGAAGCGGACAATACATGCAGGGTGCTTCCAGCATTATGCTCATGGCATGTATGAACCAAATCACCATACATGGTGGGCTGATGCTGCATTTGTACACCAACAAAAAGCAGTGCAACAGCACATACAGGTATGCAGGCAGCTCACCCAACTGACTGACAGCCAGTGTGCAGTTTGCTCAGTAGTGTATAACAACAAGAAAACCTGTTGAGAGGAGGGTGATCCAATCAGACCACTAAGTGCAGCACTACTGCACCAGCAGGCACATAGCCAGGCAGATGCCCTTAAATGCCGCCAGCCAGATTCGTGATTATGCAATCTCAGGCATGCCAAATGAGGATGTTGTTTTGCCGCAAAGCAGCACCCAACGTCATCAAACACACCTGGCATAACCATCACGCCAGTAGCAAACCAGGGCAGAAAGTACAGCAGCAACTCTCTTCTGACCTGCTTATACTAGTATTACAGCCATACAAAAGCAACCAACAAGCACCTGCTTGGGCACCAACAGCGCGGCCTAAGGGATCGTAGAGTACCTCTTGTGGTCTTTGCAGATACCATCAACTTGCAGGTATGCCACAACTCGTCTGTACAGAAGTGACATGACGGAAACAAATGTATGATTGTTCGTCCCAACTGCAACACCAGCACATAGTCCACAAGTAGCATACTGGAACATACATTTGTGAGGATTGCAACACTAGACCATCTGTGAAATCTCAGCTACAATATGCAAGCAATTATCTTCGTGCACGAATCCCCTCTCTAGTAATGCTGCTTCTAGGCCTGACCAGCTGGTGATGGACTGAAAGCTCAAAACGTCCTTGAAGCCACGACTTCGTGCACCCTTGCAAAACCCATATGTAAACGGCACATATCCTGCATCCCTGCAACCCTGTCCAAGCGACGTAGCCTTAACAATGAACTTGCATGTGGGATTGCATACAGCTCAGGCAAGTTGGTCACTTGTAGGAAGAGTCCAAGCAGCAGCAAGTGACCAGATTGAGTGCGGTCTCCTTCTGAAGTGGCAGCTTGTGCAACCTCCAGCCTCACCTCTGCTTTCATTTGCAGAGAGCGTCCTTGAATCACTGTGATTGGGCTGCGTATTGCTTGCATGCCAGGGCTGCTGAAAGCACGTGCCACACTATCACGCAGCTGTGACAGTGGCAGATTCCACTCCACCACCTGCAACCTGTTACTAGCTGGTCGTTGTGATGCTGTCCAGGCTGGGTATTGCTTTAACGCTTGTGGCTGCGCATGCTGCAGTGCCGTCCTGTTGACAGGGTCTGTGCAGAGGCAAGCTATTGCGAGCTCATGTAAGCTGTAGCACAATTGTACTGTCTTGCTATACATCATGAATGTATTGATGTATAGCTGAGACAGATGCTGCATCCGCACATGCTGCATAAGCTCCTTCAATTGCTGCACATGGTCCTCTTGATATGACTGGGGCCGCTGTTCCCACCATCGAAGGATGGTGTAGACAACTGTGCTTTCATTGGCAACGCACGTCTCATCATGCTGAATCAGGCGCAACAGCACCGCATGTGGCACTTGCAGCAGCTGATCCTGCAGTTTGTTGTCTCCCCAGACCATCTCTAGATCACCAAGGTGCTGCAGGAGTTTCTTCTCTGCAACTTCTAATGTTTGCTTGCAACCAGGCACTGCTAAACAGCCTGGTGGAAGGTCCAGCAGCGCTGTAACTGTGTCCCAACCCATTTCTTCTTCTGGTACGTCCTTGAAGACATCAAAGACAGCTGCCTGTACTTTTGCTACCCCAAATCTGTCTGCCAACAGTAGCAGCTGCAACAGCTGCCCATGATCGAGGTCAGAAATGCTGGGCACCTTTTGGTACATGCATTTCACCAGCCGTACAGCGATGTCTGTCTGCCCAGGGGGTACTGGAAGCTCAATGGTGTGCTTCAGAAACGAGACTGATTGGGCCCCAATTTCAGCTGATGTGTTCTCTGCACTGACGGCTGCGCTTGAAGACCAATTATTCAGCTGCATGGCATACAGATGAGAACAACAACTGCTACATGTGAGTTCACCCTGAGCAGCTGGGTAGCTGGGCAGATATGAGCGAGGATGGCACTGCCGCAGAGTGAGATCTCGCATCCATCATGCACACGCAGTCTTCTTGCCGTACAGGCGGCAGCCATTCATCGTGCGCTTGGCACGCACCTTGACCTTGCAGTAGCTGGAGAAGGCCGCTACGACCATGCTGTGCCCTGGCATCGCAAGCCCCTTCTTCCTCTTCTCCCCCACTGCAGCCCCCTCTTCACAAACTTCAATTTCAAGATCACTGAGCGTCGCATTCTGAAAGTAACCCTCGAAATCGGGGATATTATACGAGTGCTGCATGGCTATAAGGAATGCTTCATTTTCTAAAATCAAACACACCATACATACTTAGCACGAGGTTGGTTGCACATGTCCTGCAATAGCGATTGCATAGCAGAGGGCGGGAAGTGACTACGTACAAAACTGAGTGCGCATGTCACGCGATGGTATCAACTGTTGAGGACGCATCAGGTCGGAGTCTACACTAATTGGTTTGTACACTATGGCGCCCATATTGAAGGCAGCAGCCCTGCTGTCACAGCCTGCTAGCTGCCTGCCCCAGCAGCTGACGACTGTGCTCCAGCCATTTTCCTGTCTTACAAATGACCAGGTTGGGCAGGGACCTCGGCTGCAGTATCCAAAGCACAATGATGCGGTCGGAGCTGTCATGTCCGCGTGATAGTGACCCTACTTTGTTCCTGACCCAATAACCTGCTGCAAATATGAATAGCGAATAACCTACCTATATAGAACCGCAATGCAACCATGCAACTGCATAACTGCTTAAAAGCTGTGACAATCACTATTGGTGCCAATACAAACTGCCATCGCAAAGCTGCAACACACCCATGGGCAAAAACCATTGCATTCCACTATCTGCAGTATGTACTATATCATCATCACAAAGTGCTGTTTATAAGCATATGCACCAAGCACTATCCAGGTCAAAAGTGAAGTGTTATGACATGATTAGGCAACTTGGTGAACTGATAGCCTGTACTGCATCACCGACATTGAAGCACAACACCAGCTAATGTGTAAAACCAACCTGAGATGCAAGTTTTTGATATCAACCACGACACAACAGGATGTACATGACAGGGGCATGATGATCACATAGAATCACATCGGTATTATTGAAAACATAGTTATTCGCTCTACAATCACAACTTCAGATGAGGCATACGATACATAAAGAGAAATAACAGAGGGTTTTGGACTGATGAGCACCCCTAATGCTGAGCAGAAGCGCTGCTGACATCTACAAGAGAAGGTTCCCTGTTATGATGCACGCAAGCCACTATCATGTGGCGTGCAACAGCTTGGCCCTTATGTGGAGACAGTCATCATCATGCACCAGCTTCTTGGCTCTTAGAACCGCCTCTGTGTCTGACCAGCTGTCAATCAGCAACCCTAGTTGGACCATGCCCTTGTGACCCCAACCAGTCGCTGCTGAATAAGCATGCTTGCTTGGCCCAAACGACGCATCGGCTGTTTGATCCACCACCCGGCGTCCGCGAAGAATACGAGTGTACGGCTGCGTAGCAAGGATGGTGAGTTCAATGTTGGCTCTGCACACACCTGAGCTCGGCAGCCCCCTGAATGAAAGGGTTACGCCCAACCAATGACAATCCCCACCACTGCTGGCAGTGCGAGCTGTTACCCATGCCTTGAGCTGCACTGGAATGCCTTGCAAAACTGTAGGCTGATTGGACAACTTCCCATTGAATCTGCCGCTTGCATCCTGCTTTATCGCCTTTTCAAGCTCAGCTAAGGGCAGCTTCCAATCCACCACTTGCTGTTTGCTGCTCAGTCGGCGCCTTGATGCTGTCCAGGCTGGAAACCTCTGCAACTCTGGACACTTGGCTTCTTGCAAGGCTGCAAGAGTGCCTGGGTCTGCACACATGCAGGCAATGCCAAACTCGGGAACGCTGAAGCACTCCCTGATCGCAGCACTGCCCATCATAACAGTGCCGATGTACAGCTGGCCAAGATGTTGCATCCGCACTTGTTGCATCAGCTGCTTGAGTAGTGTAATGTCCAACTGCATCTGCTGTTTCTGCCACCACTTCAAGATGGTTACTACCACTGTGCGCTCGTGGGCAACACAGAGTTGATCATGCTGCAGCAAGTGAAGCAGAGCAGCATGCGGCACTCCACAGAAGCTCCTGCAGCTGCTGAATTGCCCAGACTTGCTCCAAGTCGCCTAGCTTCTGCATCAGCTTTTTGGTTGCGAGGTCGCAGATCTGCTTGCACCCAGCTGTGTCTGCACAACTAGCTGGTAGGTCCAGCAGAGCTACTGCTGTGTCCCACTCCAGGTCATTCACTGACATAGCTGCAAAGGCTTCGAGCACGGCCAGCTGCACCTTGGGCACTTCATATCTGTCCGCCAGCAGCAACAGCTGCAGCAGCTGCTGTTGAGTCAGGTCAGAGATTGCTGGGACCTTCTGATACATGCCCTGGATCAGGTGCATCGCAGTCTCTGTTTGACCACAAGGCACTGGCAGCTGAATGGTGTGTTTTGTTGCCCTGGATTTGCCGGCGTCTTCATCAATCAATGCTCCGGGACCAGAATTGCTCTCTGTTGTCCAATGAGTCAACTGTAGGCGCACAAAGCAGATCAAGATTCTGGGGGCCCAGCAGTGACTTGCCAGCAGGGCCTGCAGGCCCAGGTACTGCTAGCGTTTCTGTCACAGTGACCATCGCCAGAGCAATCACTTAGCAGAGGGCATAACAGGGCAAAACCGCTACGCTCACCTTCAATAGTTCGAAAATGCCATCAAAACCATGCTGTGGCCGGGCATCCCTTGTCAATTGGTGAACGAGCTCCCTGACACTCAAGGGTAACTGCACTCCCTCCACTCCCAACCCTCCACTCTGTTCTGTCTCGTCGCTGCATTTATCGTCGAGCGCTCAAGATGCACAAGGCCTCAACTACTCGCAAGCTTTCCGTCATGCAAACACTAGCTGGCCTACTGGACATCAACGCGGTGAGCGTAGTGTTTCAGATAGCCGCACAACATGTGTCTGGCACTGCTTCTCGCTTGTTGTTGATTGTCCTATTTACCAG
>LWCB01005719.1:0-18730 GCA_001630525.1 Coelastrella sp. M60 | reverse complement strand
TGCTTGTTGGTGTTGCTTCAGGTGACAAGCCCAAGGAGGACCTTGTTGCTGCACCTGCTGCTGATGGCACTGTGCGTCACCGAGTGGGTCTTGATGAGCAGCTGGTGCCTCGCTCATCACTGCAGGCTGGTCCAGCAGTGGGCAAGGTGATGCAGCTGGTGGGGGGCAGACATGAGGGGCTAACCTGTGTGGTTAAGGAGATAGTAGCAGGTGGGGCGTTGGCTGGGAGGGGGATATGATGATTGTATTTAGTGCGCGCTAGCTGGGGTTGCAGAAGGAGCACATCTGTGACCTGTGCAAAGCTGTGGTGTGAGGTGATATCAGCACTTCTGCTGGGCATGTGGGCAACTGCTGCACCCTGATGCATTGCAGGTGGGAAACATTGTCAACTGAAACCGCTCAACATTGCACCCTTGTGCCTCATGTCCATATGCAGTGGTTCTGTTTTGTAACTGTGTTGCATCTGCATATGTGTGTGGTTTTCAGGTGGCAGAGATTCTGGTCGCATCCTAGTTGAGCTCAGGCCATCACATGAAGTGGTGCAGGTGGCGGCAGACGACCTGGCTGATAGGGGCACCAGCAGAGCAGCAAAGGACAGCAACAGCAGCCAACAAGAGCATCGACAGCAGCAGCAACAACACAGGCAGCATGAAGGAGCACAGAATGGCAGGAGCAGCCGGCACAGCGAAGAGCAGAGCCAAGGAGACAGAGGCTCAGGGAGTAAAAGAGATAGAGATGGCAGTAGGAATCATAACAGCCGGCAGCATGATGAGAGGCGCAGCAGTCATAGGGAAAGTGACCATCGACAACAGCGATACAGCAGCCGTGATCCAGATGATAGACAAGCTGACGGGAAGCAGCAGCGGCAGCAGCAGAGGTTGCAGGTTTTGCCGCCTCACAAATTGTGGGTGGCGCCTCTGATCAGGGTGCGTGTTGTGGACAAGCGGTTGCAGCAGGGTCGCCTGTATCTGAAGAAAGGTGTTGTGCTGGATGTAGCACCCGAGGGCACCTGTGATGTTCAGATGGAGGAGGGGAGGCAGGTGGTCACAGCTCACCAAGATCAGCTGGAGACCGTGGTGCCAAAGGAAGCAGGTGCCGCTGTGATGGTGGTACAAGGAAAACATAAGGGCAGAAAGGGCAGACTGTTGCAAGTCAACATCAGCAGCGGGGCAGCAGCACTACAGTTGGTTGGTGATTTGGCAGTTGAGCGGTTGCTACTGGATGATGTTGCGCAGTTCATGGGACATCTTGAAGAGGAAGAGCATTGAGGGCTGGGCGGTGGCACACAGGTTCATATGCAACATTTCATTGCTGTTTTGTAGATTGGGACTCCATGCCACCGGCAGCCATCTGTTTGATGTTGTCGAGGCTGTCAGCAAAGACGTTGGTTGTAGTTGCCCTTTCCAATGACAGCATGGTACTTGCACTGCACACTATGTTATAAGTACTTGCAACAGTGTTTCAAGCTGCAGAGTGCTGTTTGTCTTCTACGACCCTGCAGTGACCCAGCTCAGCTACAGTAGTGCTCTTGCACTCGTCACTCCCAGCTATTCCATATGGCATATGCTTTGTTTGTGCTTCTATGTTTCTTATACATTGCGATGTTAACAGCAGACATGCAAGTCTTAGGGACCACCCTGCGCTGCATCAGATGCAGCCTGCATCTGACATAAAGTTTATGTCAGGCCTCTGCGGTACCAGACCAGTCTTGCTTATCTGAACGAGCTCGAGGGATGTAAACGATCTAGCCGAGCAACTTTGCACAAGCAAGGTACCTGATACAGCCAATGATATGTCAATGGCCACCAATTTGCAAAGCTGATGCGGTAGGCTGCCAGTAAGTTACTGCCAGTGACATTGTTGATGTCAGCCTGATCATCACAACGATAGCAACTGTTGTCACTGTTACAATAGGTCTATGAATTTGTGAGCGTTGGCACAAACCTCAGCGGCTGAGTCACAGCTTCACGCTAGCGCTGCTCATGGGCCAAGTGAGCCTCATGGCATAGTATGCAATAACCAAGTGCAGGCTGTAGGATATGTGGTCACTGACTATTCTGGAAGCCTGTGGGCAAATTGCGAAGTCATGTTAAAAGCAATCAAGCTGAACAGCTTCATGCAGCTGCAGGGTCACACACACCCCACAGCAAAAATCTCCACCTTGCGGTTCAGCGTCATACTTGTGTGCCAGCCATTGCCAGACTCTGAACAGCCCACGGCAGCTGCAGCAACACCAGGAGCAGCAGCAAATTGACGCCTCTATCAACAACAGTATCACGTAAACGACCTGGAGACCATCAACGCCTGTCTGTCTTGCCCTTAGGTCGCTTGCCACTAAACAAATGCTTGGGCATCTTTGTTGGAATGACCCTATCACTCTCTCCAACTTTGGCCATCTTGTTCATCTTTCTCTGTGCCTTGTCAGCCAGCTTGACTGCCTTGTTGCTCATCACCGCATCTCTCAAGCCAGTGTTTGCAGCTGGAGGTGCCATGGAGGCACTTCTGCCACGGCTCATGCCTCTGCTCTTGCTGCTGTGGATGCGCTTCTTGGGTGTGGCCTCAGCATCAACCATGTCAGCATCACCATCTCCAGCAGTTGCCTCAGACCTGAGCAATAACAAGGTAACCAGGATCAGTTGGCAAGCTTGAGCAGTGTAGACACCAACTGATAAAACAAGGCAGGACAAAATCATATGTGACACAAACATGCAGCTGTAGATATTTCCGCACTCTAAGCATGCATGCAACTGCATGGCAGCATTGAAAGGAGCGAACATGTGGCTCATAGGGGGTGTTACTTCCCACCTGCTGCGTTTCCTGCCTCTACTCTGGCTGCGCTCCCTGATGCGCTGCTCCGCTGCTGTTGTGTCTATCCCCATTGCCCCCAGCGCTGCTCTGAGCCCATCTGTCTGCTTGGCTTTGTGCTTTGCAGGCATAACAGGTCTGTTGCTGGCACTGCTCTTCTTGATACGATGTGCTGTGATGATCTGCTTCTTGCGCTGACGGATGGCTGCCAAGTCTGCTGCTTGCTCCTCAGTCAGCTCATCTGTGTCCATCACACCAGCCATCTGCTCACGTACAAGCAACAGTAACAGCAGGGAGAGCACACAACTTGAGTGGGTTGCCCTTGTTCACTCTGATTCCACAATGCAACAGCCACCTGCCGGATAATGCTGAGCTAGTAGGCGTCCAGTGCTCTGCCAGACTGCTCAATCCAAGCGTGTTGGCAACACAAGAGGATACACCTTCGCCCTTCTCTGTGTGATGTTCTGCATACTTGACCAGTGCTGCCATACTGCTCACCTCTTGCTGGTGCTGTGTCTCCAATTCAACCTCTTCACGCTCCAGCTCTGCCAGCTTTGCATCAATATCAGGATCTATGAAGTCAGCAATATTGTGACCGTCCATGATCTCAGGCAAGATGTCATACCGCCAGCTGGGGTCCTTGAGGTCGTAATGCTTCCGAAGATCAGCATTATATACACCTGCAGTAGTACACCATCACTGAAGACATCATCAGCAACTGCGCATGTGTATGATATTGAACAAGGCAAGAGATGTGCTGTAGCACACAGCAACAGTACTGCCACCACAACACATCCCCAGAGTTTTGAACAACCTACGATCTGCTGTTACATGGTACTCTCGTTGACCATTGGCTGCTGATAGCCCAGTTGATTGCCACCTGCTGCGCACCTGCACCGCCATGTTCTTCTTGCAGGTCCTTCTCTGTCTTGCGTTTCTGCTGCTGCTGGTGCTGCTTGTTGGCTGCTTCTCGGGCTGCCAAGACGCTGGGAGGTATCACTGGCGGCCGCGACTGCACATTGCGCGACTTGGGTACTGCCACATGCATTCGGTTCAACACATCAGTGATGCGCTTTCCTGATACCTTCATTTCAACTCGGAAGTTGAGCAATCTGTCACAAGCTGTCTGCTTGACTGTCATGACACCATCCTCTGTTAGTGTGCTCATGGTCATCAGATACTGGTCATCAGTATCACTGCTGCTTGCACCTGTGTTACAATGGACACAACAGCAGCACAAGGAAGCACACCTTAACAAGGGCTTACCAAACACACGCGCAGCATGCAATAATCTGCAGAAGACAATTTTGCAAGCTCTAGACCTCTCACTGCAACGGTCTCTCTGCGGACGGACCAACAAGTGAGCCAACAGCAGGGTAACAACGACAAAGCAGGCTGCCTACCTCCACTGCTTATCCGCCTGGCCTCTGACTCCATGTCCTGCAGCAACTTGCGCTCCTCATCTGACAGCGAATCCATCGACCGAACATCTGTCTTGTTGACCACAATCAAGAGCGGTTTGTTGGCGAACAGCGGCTTGATGCTGTGGAACAGTGCTGCTTGCTGTGTGAGGCTGTAGCCACACTGCTCACTGATGTCTACCAGGTATAAGACTGCACAGCGCAAGTGAGCCAAAGCTGTGATGGACTGCATTTCAATGGTGTTGCGCTCTTCTAAAGGCCTGTCCAGGATACCTGGTGTGTCCAGCACCTGAAGCAGTGCGACAGCAGACACCCGGCAGCAGAATCACATCGAACCCAGAACGCAGACAATGCATTGTGCAACAGCACCAAGCTGCACAGAGAACAGTGTCATTGCATGTATCATCAGCGCATACCAATGTACATGTTCCCCCTGGTGCCCTTACGCACCCTAACTCGATTAGTTCGCAAGAATGCTCGGAAGCAGACCCAGCTGTCAATACAGCTGCTGCCAAGTGACCTGTCTCATCGGACCCAGGTTGCAGTTGTTCACAGTCTTGCTTCTCACCTGCCACCGCATGTATTTGTAATCCATGTGGCCCACATACAAGCTCTTTGTGGTGAAGGCATAAGGCTGCACTTCCACGTCAGCACGTGTGAGAATGTTCATCATACTGCTCTTCCCCACATTGGGGTAACCACACAACAGCAGGCTGCGGGTGTTGGGGTCGATGCCTGGCAACCGACTCATATGCTGACGAACTTGCTCCAGGTACTTCAAGCTGCTGTCTTGGCCCTTCATCAGAGTGCACATGCGACCCTGAAGCAACAGGTCATCACCAGGTTACTGTGCTGCAGACTATCACTTGATGATGTGTTGATGTGCACTGGGCTTCACATGCGTAACTCGCTGCTATAAACAACCCCAGAACTTGCATAGAACTTGCAGAAACATGCGACCCTGTTGATTCATGCCTGCACGCCTTCTTGTACTATCCCTTTCTTTTGTCCACCTGCTGTTGCAGTGATTTGTAACACCTCCATCAGCGGCCTACAGCCCCATGAACTGGGTTCCATTCGAATGCTAACCCAAGATAAATAGAGAAGCTTACCAGTGCAGCACGCTTGAGCTCCTTGCAGCGATACAATGAATCACCATACTTCAGCAACCGAACATAATCTGCAGAGGAGCAACTTTGTGAGCAGCCAAGCCATCTTAAGAGCAGGACATTATGCATTCACCAGTGCACATCAACAAGTAGAGTGCAGGCATGCACATTTATGAGCAGCTTGCAGGCCATGGTAGCAATAATCCACAGCAATATCCACTACTCACCTTGGGCTAGTTTGTCTATGATGTTCTTTGCTGTGTTCAGCTGTCCTAAGGCCAGCTTGTAGTGGTCCTTGTCATATAAAACATTCAACAGGTCACTGTAGAAGGGATGAATATCTTCAACCTTTGGAAAGTCCTCCAAAATCTGTGTCAGCTTCTCTGTCCAGTTCTGTGCTGTGAACTTGACTTTGCGCATGTAGAACTGCCTGATCCTCTGGATCGCCCAACCATTGTGTACTACAGTAGGCGTCTGGCGCTGTGTCTTTGACAGGACGATATCAATGAAGTCCTTTGCAGGGGGCACCACCTGCATACTCTTGAAATTGTATGCTGGCATGGCTGCTGCCTGGTATGCAATAAGCCCTCAGCTCAAGAGCACCGTAAGACGAATATTATTACGATGTCTTTCAAAGCGACAGCAACAAAGCAAGAACAGTCGGGCTTCGGCTGCGGCCTCGTCGACGCCACGCGCAGCTAGCAGCAAGGCTCCTGACACATGTCGTGGCATATCTTTACTGCAAGTTTGAACACCGAACAGATGAGGCGTGATGCAGGGTTATGACAGTGTCAGTGACCAAACGGTTCGACCGGCATTTTTGCTGCTTGCCTCCAAGGGACATGCAGGCCTTACAATTGCTGCTTTGTATGCTGGGTTGCGCGTTGCCTCTACAACAGCTTTGACCCTCTCAACCCTCCCCATTTCGCAATGCACAACGAGCAGTCACCATTATGCAAACTGAAAGTGCTGGCGTACCTCTGTGTTGGCATAGTGGAAAAGATTATGTAATGCCTATTGCTTGCTTATACGTATACCAGACTGGTCAAGGATACAACAACAGGGCAGCCGCTGGGCGGCCCAGCACTTAATGTCCACCTGGCTGATGATAATGAAGCTCCAAGTTGAGCCTGCCCTGGCCACGGCTCGACAAGACGTTGTCAGCAACGAAACTGTTCAAGGCCTGCCCAATCTGGCAGGTGTTGAAGAGTGGCGCTATTACCGTGCCTCCACCAGGTTGGAGATTTCAGTATCAGTCTCAGTATCCCGGATGCTGATCTAACACCCTGTACATTGGGCTCGGAGCCGCTCATGGAGCCCTGATGACTGCTGGAAGGGAGTTACTGCAGGTTACAAAATGCCTGTAGAGACTAGACGCGTTGCTACACACTGCCAGCATTGCACGCACTTTGCTGCCGCAGTGAGCCAAACTTTCTTTCACACTGTGTAAGTTACAGATGTACCTTCCACTTGGCAGATCATGCAGTGCTTGATAGACGGTTTGTATGGTCTTCACTTGATAAGCTTTTAAAGCTATGAGCATGCACAATCGCAGAGCATCAATGACAAGCCAGATGGTGTAATGTTGTATGGTCCCCTTTTCCGATCGTCGCAAAAAGATGCAAAGAAACCAAGGCGGCATGCTGTGAGAGTGACGTCAAGAGGAGTATGATTATACATATAATCAACTTTCAAAGTCAGGTCCATGCAGGATTTTCATAGGGCCGTCTTGTCGTCTGCACTTGACTGTTTTGACTGACCGCTTCACAGCAGAGCCTTGTTGCTTGGCTCCTTTGCAACGAGGGGGCCAAGCAGCTGGGCCATTTGCCACACAGCTACATGCCAGGCTGTCTGTACCACAGAGTCATGGGAGGCATGCTGAGCTGGCCTAACAGCACTGCTTGCCACAGGAAATTGGCCGCCAGAGTCTGCTGAGACCCTAATACCAGTGGAGGCAAAGCTGGCAGTACAAAAAGTTGACTCTTGCTGTTGGTACCCCGAACCCATGCTGCGCACCGCTTGAGGTGCTGCAATGGGCTGTGCAAAACATGCTGCTCCTAAGCTGACACTGTGAACATTGGCTGATACGAAGCAACTTTGCCTTGTGTACAGCATCTGCTGCCTATTTGCCATACAGCAAGTGCTGCCCATGTGCCATAGAGTGCCACCTATCAGCTGTTGGTTGTGTTGCATCAGCCTCGCTTACACTGATTTGATCACCGCGATACTGCCCTCCCAAACATCTGCAAACAGTCTCATTCCTGCCAGCATTCCTTGACGAGCAGTATTAGCCAACCCATCAACATTCTCACTGAACCAACACTAAAAGAGGGATGCATAAGTTTGATAGCTGCCGCCCCGCAACTTGCTGGGTTGCTGTTACAGCACACGCTGTTCCCCAGGCCGCTGCCATGCCAGAACGACGTGCTGGCAAACTTGACTGCAGTGACCCACTGTCCTAGCCCAGGTCGGCCAATCGCAAGCAAGTGCTGCGCTGCTGTCTACAAGTGCGTTGTGCTGTGCTGTTTGTGCATGCTCGAATTCTGCTTCAAAGCTGCAAGGCAATTTGAGCTGTTGACCAGCTTAGAAAAATGCTACAAGCTATTGCACTGCTCGAGAGTATCTGTCAACTGTGTGCTGCTACTGCCATGGCTCAGTAGCTGTTGCTGCACAGATGCTACGGTAGAACCTATCAACAAGCGCCCCCTTTTTCGTTCACCCCTGTACTGCTTTGTTACCTGGATAAGACATGGCTGCCCTCCTTAGCACTGCTCACCGCACAACTGCTGCACCTTCACACTGGAATGAGGTTGTATTCGGTAGGACTGGCATGCTGCTGCTTGTTGCTGGTGTGGCAGCTGCTGCATCCTCCTCTTCTAATCTGCTGCTGTGATGCTTGCTGATGCCCCTGCTGCTTTGCCCTGATCAACCTGATGAGCGAAGTACCTGCTTGAGAGCATACCATGAGCTACAACCTAAGAGCACAGGCAACACCTTCAGCCAGAGCGAGCCGTTGACGCATGACAGCATGTTACAAGGTGGGGGCTACACACCACTGCTGTGAGCTTTGCAGCTCAACAAGCGTGCACAACTGTAACAACCAACCTAAGCAAGGATGGTTCCAGCACAACACGCTTACTCCTCGTCCTCAGCCTCATTATCAGCAATGTTGAAGTACCTCAGCTCATATGTGGCACGGTCCTTGTTGTGTGCAATGACACGCAGCCAGTCGCGCACATTGTGCTTCTTCAAGTACTTCTTTGTGAGGTACTTCAGGTACCTCTTAGACATATGCTGCTCACTAGTGACTGTAACCTTTGTCTTGTCGCGTGAGACCTTCACAACGTCTCCAAGCACACCAGCCTTGCCATCAACCTTGATCTTGTCTGCTAGGAACTTCTCAAAGCTGGCAATTTCCATAATCTTGTCCTCAACTGGCCTGCAGGCAATCAAACAATCACCCAGAGAGTGAAAAACCACGCTGCTGCTGTGTGACCCCTGTTGACCACCTCGCTGGTTGCCTTGCGCCAAAACCCGACTGATATAGACAAAAATCATTTTACTCACTTGCCGCAGTCGATGACGAAGACCTGGGCCTTCTTCTTGGCGGCCACCTTGGCCGGCTTCCTGCCGACTGTGACTGCCATCTTGCTTCCCAAATTTTTTAATATGTCGTGCAGAAAAGGAGGGAGCTGCAGCAGCTGGCCTGCCTCTGTGGGGCGTGCCACATCGACCGGGCGGGTAAACCCCAGGAGTAGAAGAACACGCAGTTCTTGAGAGCATTGTCCTTGCAACGCTGAAGGATAGGCTCCACCGCTTCATAAACATGTTCACGCCCGGCATGTCTGCAGATAGGTTCGCGGACGTGTACCGTGGGTACAATGACGCTGCACTCCCTTGGGCACTCTCTCGCATGCGGTTGAGTCTGGGCGCTGCATGAGTATATGACCGTGATCAAAAAGGGTTGGGAAACGGGGCAGATCACACATGGCTGCAGCTGGTGACTGGGTCATACTCTGCTTACTGTGCTTGATTGTGGCCCTTGCCTTTTGTGTGCTGCATTAAGTAGAGCCAGTCTCTGAGCGCGCTGCCCTCCCGGTTCCCGCAATACTGCTCATAGTGCAGTACTCCGCACCTGGCACGCCACGACAGCTGAGGCTTTGCTTAGACACCCTGATGCTTGCAGCACCACCTGCCAACTGTCAGTGGGTTGATCTCAGCAGTGTCATACAAGATATCTGGAGGGCACCCTTGTTAAATGCACAACTCTACAGTCTGGTGACACAGCTCTGGGTGGCGGCCCCTGTGCATTTTATACAGCTGTGTCAGACATCTTTGCTGTTGCATGGCCGACTTTATTCTACGTGAACGCTCAAAGCCATACAGCACTTTGCGAGGGATCAGAAGAGCGTCAGCGACCCCAGCCAGTGGCTCACTCTCATGCGTTCATAGCAGCCCCATCAGCAGCCACTGCCTTGAAGCAGCTTGGCAATGACCTGTGCTCATTGCAAACTCACATTGCATGCACCTTGGTATGCGCCTGGCAGAAGAGGAACTTGCCATGCAACATATTGAATGAACTAAAGCTGTCCATTGGCACACACGAGTTCGGCTATTCCTATAGTGCAAAGGCTCACAGCAACTGAAGCATCAACTGCAGATGCCTGGCGCTACGTGTGTCTAGGAGCAGCTGTAAACACGACCACAGGGCAGACGACTGCATCAGCTGCACCTCAGCCACCTGTAACGTGGGTTACTGTCTCAAATGCACTGTACTGAGATGCTGCTGGGCAACCCTAAAGCTCAGGCCAGCCGAGGCAGGTAGCCACAACAAACAGGATAAAGACTTCAGAGGGCTACTGTGAGAGAACTGCTGTGCAAGCCAACAACTGTACATTGTATCGTTCATGGGTTGTGTGATACTGCATTCACAAATAAGACAGCCACCAATGAGTGTTGAATCAGCACACTATCACAGCACACTATCATGCCAAAGTTTCCTTTTGGCGATGGACAGCCCACAGTCAATGCTGTTGTGAAAGGAAAGAGTAATTTGGCTCGTGCAGCAAGATGCATGCAATCACAAGAGTAAGCTGATAATATTGCTGCTTCTAACTTGTGCAAGCCAACACCAGCACAATGATATCATAGCCGAAACAGCAAAAAGGAAGAATGCAGACAAGATGCTGCAGCAGCATAGCATTTCGCTGTTCTGCTTTTCAAGGACTGGGTACAGTGATGCATGCAGTGCTAGTCGCTGCAAGTCAAAACTCAAGATGCAGGCATGGGGCCCACCATGCCAGCGCAAAGTACAAAGGTAATTGATTACTATGAGCTCACCAACCCTCTGGTCAAGCTGCAAGGACACCAAACTATCACTTCTTGAAAAATTTGTCCCATTCAGCATCAACATTCCCAGTGGTTCCAGCCGCCACAGCTCCAAATGGGTTCGCTGTGCTGCCTGCTGCTGGTGCAACAGTTGCAAAGGGGTTTGAAGCACTCAGACCAGCACCCACAGCAGTCGCAGGTGGTGTCATCTGTGCATAAGGCATATGTTGCTGTTGAGGCTGCTCCATGGGCTGCTGCACCTGCGGCTTCTGTTGCTCTGCCGACTGCGGTGATGACTGCTGGGGCATCATATTGAGATAAGCAGCAGTGGGTCCCGGTGTTCCTGCAGGCCCATACAGACCACCAGCACCTCCTGTGCCCTGTGGTACAGGCTGCGCAGCAGGGTATGGGCTCGAGTACAGCCCATTCCCATGTCCCGGCATGCCAGTGGGCTGAGGAATGTAGTACCCTGTACCTGGCATCTGTCCAGTCATACCCGCATAAGGATTCATCCCATAGCCTGGCACTTGACCGGGCATCCCGTATACACCTGCCATTCCATATCCAGGGGAAGCCATCATCCCTGGCATGACATAACCGGCCGTCTGTGGCTGCTGCGGCATGTATCCGCCTGCTGACATACCCCCTCCTGAACCCACTGATGCCCCACCCGCTGAGGGTGGACCACTGGTCACAGGTGCAGGACCTGGCAACACCGGCTGCAACTGCTGTTGTTGCTGCTGTTGAGGGGTGCTTGTCTGCACTGGCACTGCTGCTGTATTAACATCAGAGCCACCGCTTGCCGCAGCTGGGGTACTGGTCTGTGCTGGTGTTGATCCCCAGGCGGGTGTGGTGTCAGCAAAGGGATCAGGTGCTGCAGCAGAAGATGTTGGTGGGGCGTGGAGGGGTGGGAAAGGCTGCATTTGTCCTGGATAACCCCCTGCAGCTATGTGGTTGCTGCTAGCAGCAGGTGCTGCCGGAGCAACAGCTAATGCAGCAAAGGGGTCATTAGCAGCAGTCGCTGCTGCAGGCGCTGCTGCGATTGCTGCAAAGGGATCCGCCGGGCCTTGTACTGTTGCTACCATTGAAGCAAATGGGTCTGCTGCCGCTGCTGGTGGTGGTGGTGCAAAGGGGTCCAGTGGCGCTGCTGCAGCTGCTGTTGCAGTAGCAGCAACTGCTGGAGGCTCATCATCCAGATCAATGAGGTTTAATGACTGCACCTTGGCTGCTGTTGGAGCAACTGTGTCAGTTGTAACTGCTGCTTCTGCTGCTGGCATTGGTATTGGTTGCTGTGCAGGCAGCTGACCCTTGGCCTCAAGATCCTTCAGTTCCGCATCAACATCCTGAGAACGGCAGACAGCAGCAAAAAACAGATGTTACAAGATCCCTGAGGTCAAAAAGAATCCGCATGACAGCACATGTTATATGAGCGCTGTGAGGCAAAGCATGACACCCAAACTGGCCACGGCAACAAAGCTCAGGAGTTGCAGGTTGTACTTGGGGACAAATGATGTGCGTGCCAAAGGTATGCAAAAAAGGCTGTCTGGAGCCATCTGGGCTGGAAACAAGGCTGTGAAGCACCTTTTCCAGGGTAAGCGCATTGTCCAGCTGGTCAACTGCCTCCAAAGCAGCCTTCATGGCTTCCTCCGCATCAGGGCCTGCACTCAGAAGCATCAGGCAACACAATATCAGGAACTATAGCCAGATGTTGCTGTGCACTGGTTTCCCTGCTCAGTTCTGCACTACTTGCAGCCAAAGGCACCAATTGCTTGTTGTACACTAGTTGTTGATACAGGCCCAACAGTGTTACTTGTCAAAATCCTTCAAACAGGAAACCCTTGCAAGTCGCTACTGTACTCAGGTACACAAGAAGATTGTCCCTGTGCTCTGGTACAGGTTGAGTACCTGTGAGTGCCGCAAGTTGGTTCATGTAGAGATCGAACAGCTTCCTCAGCTCCTTAGCATCAGCCAGCAACTCCTTGCGCAGGCCAGCAGAATCATCCTTCTCACTAATACTCTGCACAAGGCATCAGCACAGCATACCTCAGCTGAACATGTACATGCTGAACATCATCACATGTCAGTGCTGCATGTGGTAAACTGGTTGCCTGGCGTGGACTGCTGCTTTGACGGCGCATCTGCACACCAGGCAGCATGCTAGCTCAATTCAAGGGCAGCATAGGTTGTGGTGGTTACCTGTGAGTCCCTCTTGCTAAGGATCAGCTCATTCAATATCTCTGTGCTAGCTGATGCCTGCTCAACCATGCGCTTAATCTCATCCAAGAGACTGGCACGCTCGGCAGCAACGGCAGCTGCATCACAAAGGCATGGGCAGCAGCATAGAGGTTGCATACAGTCATTCTTTGTCAAGCTCAAGCAGCCTTTCAATGAAGCTGCAGCACAGCAACAGCATCTTACACACACCACCTGATAAGGGCATGTGCCTGATGCAGATACTATGCTTGCACAGCACATTCAGAGGCCAGCTTTTGGGTCAGCTTAGGAACTGGATGCTTATCAGCTGCCACCAAGGGTGCCTACCTGGATCTCTGTTTTGAGCAGGAACCACCCCTGTTTGGGGTGCAGGAGCAAAACCTCCCTGCTGCCGAGCAACACGGTATGCATCTCCACCTGCAGACCCGAAGTGCCGCAACACGTCCATAGCAACCTGGCGAGTACGCGCTGCTGCTGGACCACTGCTGCGGACAGTGCGGAGAATGTAGGCGACCTCCTGCAGGAGCTCTCCCTGGTAGATGCCCATGGCTGCATGGCACTCCTGAAGAACCTGTGGCACACCACAGCACACAAGAAATTATAAAGCTGTGCAGGATGACCTGGGCTTCTATGCGCCTATAATGATGTTTCAGTCGCAGCCCTTGCAAGCAGCTTGCTGAAGGAATTCAACAGTGCAAGATGAATGCATCACATGGCAGGGTGGTGCAGTCTGTGTTGGCATCACAAGCGCTCATGCCTGTTGAAAGACGTGTTTGATGCTGACATACCAAGACGTGCACAGGCTTGCTGGTACTCAGCAGCAGCTGAACACCAACCACGTATGCAAAAGTCCCCCTTCATCCACATGCAAACACATGCACTGCGTTGTAAGCAGTTTGTGTTGTTGTCCTGAGCCCATACAAGGAGCAGACTGCTGATCAAGAGCTTACCTTGCTGGTTAGTATGATGGCCAGGTACTGCTTCTGAGGATGGTCCATTTGCAGACGCCTTTTGAGGCAGGTACAGGCATCCTGGCAACGAAGACAGCTGATGTCAAGCATAGGGATGGGACTCCATGCAGATAGCTCCGAACAGGTGAGATGCTGCAACACAACCTGATCTTTCAGGTCACCAATCCCTCACCTTAGCAGCAAAGGGTGTATGCATCTCCGAGTTGATCATATATACCACCTGCGTCGTGGGAGGAAATTGAAGTAGCATACAGCTGTGATGACACTCTCGCGACCATGATCGCTGATCAGGAAAGAAAACCAGATGTATGTATTCTACTGCAGACATGTTGCACCTGCTGGTTGAGGATCTCGTCCGGGCCAGAGATATGTCTTGATGTTGCCCTCCTGCATAACTCGTATAAACTTTCCCCGAGTTGTGGGTTATGATACGTAACACCTTTTAATGCATTACTTATAGCTTTCATCTTTTCCCGCGAAGCGTTGATCAAGCTACGCTGGGTTCGTTTTGCCCGCACGGTGCAAGGACACTAGCAAGCAGTGCACACAATATGCGCTGAACTCTACGGAATGAGTCAAGAGTTGAGTGGCGGCATCTGCTTACCACGTGCCTACTTACAAACCCTACGAAGGTACAATCAGTGACTCTGGAGTGACCGCAAGCTGCTTGCATTTGACCCTGCTGTAAGTTGCATCCGATCAACTGTTGTCATTTATCATATGCACGCGACAGACCGGTGCTCAGGTCCAGCTGTTGCCTGGTCCTTGTAAGCTGGCAGTCCCAACTTGGGTATTGAGTCAATGCTACTATGCAGCAGAGGTGTTTTGGTTGACAAGCTGGGCTACACAGATGTGTTGAGATGAGATGCAGTTCACCGCAAAACCCCGCAATTTAAGAGGTAGCAGATACAAAAGGGTGGTCAATCTGGTTTGCAACAAGAATCGCAGGCACCCAGCAATAGTGCATGCGATGACGGTCAAGACTGATGCATTCTGATCACCTTGCTGCACACTGTTCCAATAAAAGCGGCCACGCCTTGACACACAACACTTTGCTGCAAAAATGATTAGTAAGGAGCTCTGCACCACAGATAGATGATTCCCATGCCCATGCTGATGTGCTGTGATAATGATGTACCATATGCCATATGAAAAACTTTAGCCATATGCAGTGCAGTGCACAGATGTCAAGGCATAGCGCTGGGTGACGGCCTCGTGCATGGAAAGCTGTCAGAGACTACTTTCATGTTGCATGGCTACTTTCTCCTACTAAGGCAGTGTCACTATCAGAGACCCTTCCAGCCAAATCATGAGTCATGATTTGCTGCAAGTAACAATGCACCTCACTTTCAAGGTTGGACAGATGCCTATGAAACTAGCCTCCAAAAGGCAGCAAGATTGTCTGGCAGTGCCAAACCAGGTATCTGACACCTGAGCAAGCACCCCTGTGCACAAGGTGATAATGGCGACTTGATCATGCCACACCATGTCATCAAGCAATAGGATAATACGTGCCAGCCGCGTAATGTTGCATGCATCTGCACAGCACATCAGTGGAATGTGAAAGAAAAGGAGAGTTTGGCTCGTGCAGCAAAGTAAATGCAAGGAGTGCTCTCTGCAGGGTGGTTGGTGCTTCAAAAGGTGCCTTAGCTGTAAGTGCACAGCACAATGCAGCACTAGACTCTGCCCTGCACAACCAGTTGTGATGGCCACCAAGTAAGTTCTGCTCAGGCTTGCCCTGTCACATGCTCTACTCCAGAAGGAGTGAAGCAATATGAAGACGCTGGGTCTTCAATCAGCTGGGCTTGCCTTGAGTCTTGTATGTTCGCTCTCTGCCAATGTAAACAAGTTAGCCATGCAACAAGTAACCCAACGTCTGTGACCTGAGCTTTCTTGGTAATTCAATGAATTGCGCCTAGTATGCACCCCTTCTATCCTACACCGACCTAAACCATTGCATGAGGGTCCTGCTATCAGTGTATGATGCAAGTGCTCCAACGCTACCTGAAAGTGAGCTCTATGGACCCCGCTGTCACACCTTGTTGCGTATTGCCTAGAGGTGCAGATACATCGTGTCAACTCTTCATCACCTGATTGGCCTGATGTAAAGTTCGGGGAACTGACCCCTCTGCTCATTTGTGCCATTAGGGCTCTCCCAGCATTGGAAGGTGATCCGCACTCCACCCACGACTACAACGTCCATACAATCTTCACAGCAGAAACTCTCACTACCCTTCACCAGCACACTCAGCATGTAGTACCTGCACCAATCAGCAGGAAGAGATGTGTGCCAGGGGAACTCCGGTCAGCAATTCCATACACTTGTGCAGTCCCACTTGTCGGAACAAAAATTGACACAATGGAGCTCAAACCCAAAGTGAAGGCAGCAATTTGATTGTGATGTCGTGCACAGGTGCGCCAGACAAGAGAGAACTGTCAGGGACGCTACTGCCCCACAGTCCTGGTCATGTAGTATACAGTGTGCCCTGCTGAAGTGCTTGCTGGCTTACTTGTCAGGAAGCAATGTGACTGGCTCTGAGAGAAACAGCTGGAAGATGGAGCCATCAGCCTTAGTGAAGGTTTGTGCTTCCGATGCTAATGAGTCAGCCTACAAACACACATTGCACAGCTGAGCTGATCAAGAAAAGTGTGTTGTGACAGACATCCTGCACAGCGGCATCATTGCTAGCTGTGCATACTCAGCTGGCAGAAACAACTTTTCCCGCATCCAGCATGCGGTTGTTTGTAAAGATGCATGGACAACTACCCGGACAAGCTGAAGGCACCTTTGATTTCTCTGCCTACCTCTCCACTGAAGTCTGCTCCGACCTCCATGACCTCCAATTCTGCTGTGTAACCGCTGTCACTGCCACATAGACCCACACCCAGCAACTGGACAGCACTGTCAACCTGCAGCACAACCTCATCCGCACCATCTTCATACACCCAGGTGTCATCTGTGCCGTGCTGCAAGCCACGAACCACCTTGACCAGGCCATATGGGTACCTAGACATCATACCGGATGACACAGAGGGGGTACACAAGAGGTTCAAAACACCAACAAGGCATTGCAGCTGAAATTCACTTGATGTCCTCAACTTGTCAGCCCCTACAGTACACCTAGGACATTGCAGGTACAGGGTTTGATAGTGTTGAAGTTGATGACATGGTTGTCTTACCTGTCAATGACTTTGGTCAACCCTGTGAGTCCATAGTACTCAGCCTCTGCTCTGAGCTCCAACAAGTACCTGCATGGCAGGAGCATAATGTGCTCACTTACTGTATGGTCACAGCATAACATGGTCACTTATTGTTATGTTGTACCTTGCACAATGTTGATCAGATGGCTTGGAAGCTGCTGCAACGAGGCTGAAACAGACCAACTTGCCATATCTGTGCCAATATCATGCTGCCAGGCATGACATGCAGCGGCTGCTCAGCAGACTGAACCCACTTGGCAACAGTCGGTCGCTGAAATATCAACCTACTTGTAGTCGGTTCCATCTGGTGGATATGCTAGCTGGTTTGTCCGCAAGTAGTTCAGTATGTCGGCAAAGTGCCGTCCATCCCTGCAGCGGCATGATAAACGGAAACAGTTCAGCACACTATGTAGCAAGCACATACAGTTTGACGCTTTTCTGCTGCAGCAAACATATACCCTTTCAATTGCTTGCTGCATTTGCACTCAAAACTGGCAAATGCATTCAAGCAGGCCCTCAAACGTGTAGTGCAAGCTAGGACCCAGACCTTGTTCAGAATTTGCTCGTTGACAGTGACAGAGCATATCATGCAATCTCTGGCACTCAGATCCAGTTGTGCCCTGTAGTCCTACTGCAGCAGCATACTGTCAGCTGCCCTGCTGCTTACCGGTCAATAAACACTGATCCGTCCTCTGACTTCACCACCTTGTGCCTACCACTGAACATGGCAGCGAACAAACTTGGATCTGGAGCTCCACGCAAGGTGCTCACTGTGGTGGTATACCTGATGCAAGACACAAACATATCCTTGTCAGGGCTGCTCCACATGTTGCAGCAGTGTACTTATGGCAGCAGTGGCACTATAGTACTTCTTTCATGTGCATCATATGTCCATGATAATGTCCAAGCTGGTACTGCTGCATGGTGGAGCCCAAGTGCAAGTAAACTTCTATGACAGCATGGGTATATGCTGCACCATGATGCCCCAGATGTCCCACCTGTGCCCTCCTACGTTCAAAAGGACTTGATCATTGTCAGCAAATATCTGTTCTACCCGTTGTTTTTCGCATTTGAATGCTGCTTTTTCCTCTGCTAGCTGCTGTTTGGCGTGCTGTATTCGTTCCTTTTCTTGCTCTGCTGCATGTAGCAGCGTTGACAAACACAATTGCAGACTATTCACCCCGCTGCTAAAAATGTCTACAGCTGAGGAGAGGTCTTGCTCAGCTGCAGCTGCAGATGTCACTTGTTGGGAGCTTGATGCGGGTGATGAGTTACTTTGAGGTGCTGATTGCGCTGAGGGTAAGTCTGCGTCTGCCACGTCTTTGTGCCTGGAACGTTTCACCAGCTGCTGGACATCTAGCGGCCGGCCTTGGTCAGTCATGCTGACTGCGTGCCCAACTGCAGCAGAACATGCAGTAATAGCTGCAGGACTTACTACCTGTTGGCAGGTGCACCTGATATGTGCAGTGTGCAATGCCCCACTACATAACATATGTTCACAAAAGCAGCACGTGAACCAGACTGATCCTCTTTTGAAGATACACTCCCAACACATGAGGCAGTCCTGCTGACTTACTGGCCTCGACGAATTGAGTTCCCCTTGCGGCTTCCTTCCCTGCGGTTGGCCCGGCAAAGCACACTTCAACCATTCACAGGGCCCATTTCTGTTGGGAGAATACTA
>LWCB01005682.1:0-13938 GCA_001630525.1 Coelastrella sp. M60 | reverse complement strand
ACTGGCTTTGGGCTCCGTTCCATCGTTCGGTCTACGCGTGGCGGGCAATGACATCTGAGTCGGTACTTGTACCACAGTCCAAGGTATATATCTCACTTGACACGTTAAGATGCTAGCCGTTTCCACCTCATACATGCATTCTGAATAGGCAGAAGAACTGCAGTACGAGGCATGTGGTGTGCTTAAAGTCTTGGACAAAGGGACCGGAGGCACGAACTCCAGAAGTTGTCGCTGACTTGGAAACGGTGAATCAGGCTGACACTTGTGAACCTGAATTGGTAAAACAAGCCTGCCTGGCAAGAGTTCAAAGCACATTCGGTCAAGTTTGGGTCGATGACGGAAGCTCAGATTGGGCTTACAGGACTAAGCTGCCACTGCCAGCAGAGGCAGCAGTAGTGCATGCTGCCCTGAACTACCAAGGGTAGCAGCGCTGCTGGCAGGAGGTTCATTGAGCAGCATATGGCAACATGCAGGTGCGTAGTGTGTTTTGGAGGGCCAATTGTGGGTTGTAGATTACCATGCTTGCAGCTATCCATATGGTGAAGCCCCAGCAGCCGCTGTGGCAGCAGCAGCAGCAGCAGCAGTCGCTGCTCAGCGACCACCTGTGCACTTCAAGCTGTGCATTGTGGACTGAACTGGTTTGAGTCAATTTAACAAGGTTGCTGATGGGAAGCGGTCACAGGTTTTGACAAGGTTGGCATAATCAAACAGTTGAGTTTCATTTGTGATCGAAATGCAGGACTGTGCCCAGCACGCTGCCAAACATCATAGTACACTTCATACTGCTTGGAGCGGCAAACACAGCACTCTTAACCGCAACAGCAGAGGCAGCCCCAGCAATAGCCACAGCAACAGCAATCAAGACAGCAGCTGCTACAGCAGCAGCAGCAGCAGCAGCAGCAGTGCCAGACCCTGTGAAGCATAAGCAGTCTCTTCAACAACAGCGGGCTCTTGGTTTGCACCGAAAGACAGCCCATTGGCTTCAAGCCAGTGCTGCACATAGCACATTGGCATCTCCTCAACCACAAAGCGCACACAAGATGCCTTCAGCAGCGATGGTGGCATCTTCAGCAACAGGAAGTGCTTGGGCAGCTTATCACACTGGAAGGCCTTCCTCTATCAGGACATCTCAACCACCCTACAGTGGCAGATCTGAAAGTAGCAAACAGGCTCCCAGACCCAAACATCAAAACAGACACCTTTTGCAGTACAGTTACTACAGCAGCACCAGCAGCAGCAGCGATGACATCGCCACTGCGATCAGTCCACCTGAACCCTCTGCTACCAAGTTCATGGTACCTGGCGTCATTGTTGCACATTACACAGACTGGCAATGCATCAAGAGACCAGGCTGTAAGCCCTCTGCTAGCAACAGCGCTGTTGTTTACGGCACTGGCAAGTTCAAGGCCTTGGTACCTGGTGGCTCGGGGGAGTGTGAGTTCGTTGGTGGTTGTGCTGCTGTTTATGCTCATGGGGCGTGTGGCGCTAGCTGGATGTGGGAGGTAGATGTGCAGATAGCCGCAGTCATACAGTGGTGTGGGGAGCAATGTATATGTCCAGGAGAGATCCCGTGACTTGCAGATCTGAACTGAATTAGGTCAGGACGCTCTCTTCGGAAACGTATCCAACAGCATCTTAATCGACAACAGCAGCAGCAGCAGCAGCAGCAAGAGCCGCAGTCAGACAATGCAGCAGTGCAGGTTGTAGACAAGGTTCCAGCAGCAGCGCATCCAGCACCTGCACCCACATACAGCAGAAGGTCAGCAGCAGTAGATCAATAGTGGGCTCCTTGAAAGTAGCGTGCTAAGTGTCCTTCTCAGATAGCCTATCTGCCACAGCAGCTGCTGCTGCACCACTGGGAATAAGGCAAGCTAGAACTCGCCAAGTTGGATCTGCAACAGTAGTAGTGTAGGTAGTGTTGTATTGATTTGGGTGGCTGTCCACAGGACACTATGCTGAACAGGTCAGGCCTTGCTCATATCACATAGAGCATGATGCTGTCACCAAAACCAGATAGGTATCATACCTATCTTTGGAACCCCTTGCACGTGCCAATTCATTCAATTGATTGAATCTATAGTACTGCTACTACATCATGTAGTTAGCAGTCAGGCTGACAGTGATTGGCACGCTCAATTCTTTGAGAGAGTGATGTCTGCAGGTCATGCAGTGCGCACCGTGTGCACTTGGGCCAACTGTTTCATCTGACTGCAATATGCTTGAATAAAGACAGCTGGGCTGAGTGCATGCCATGCAGCTCCCGCAGCCGGCTGCAGCGCCGCAATGAGTGCATTGTGTACAGGATGACAGAAGCTTGCAATACATGCCAGCCATCTCGCTTTGAATTTAAGTATTGAAATATTGGCCGACTACTAATGTTCTATACTATAGCATGATGCTACTAGCATAGCATGATGCTATGACGTATGTTATGATGATGTACTACTCTATACGGTAGTGCCTGGCAGCAGCAGACTTCGGAATGGTTCTAAACATGTCTACAGATGCTGACTTGGTCCGACTTGGCATAAGACATCCGTGGTGATTGTTATCAGTATCACCCTGCACCACCGTGGTAGTATCACATTGTCAACGCCAAATGTACCTTCACAGACTGGCAACATCAGTTGGAGTAACTCAAATCACGTTTAGCAGATTGTTACCATGGAGTGAGCACTATCATGATGCATCAATGCATTGCTACCCAACCATCACTGATGCCCAGTTGAAACTCAATGCAACCTGTGTGCTACATTCAACTTGGCCAGGCCGACCAGAATAGCCTAGCGCCAGCATAATTAATTTCAGTGATGCTGCGCACTAGTTTACCTGACAATGACACTCAAACCGTCCAACCCACATCTTACTGCACCCAATGCTGCAAACTCTGTAATAATTATCTATTGCTGGCACTGGCACGTGAGATGGAGACATATGATATGTATGATGGATCAGCATCTACGTATCTTCGAGTGCAGGCTACACAGGGCTTACAATCTGCAACAGTGCTTACTGCATGCACAACATCCTGAAAACAGTCAACTGTACACTTGTGTACCATCCCCATTATGCTGGACTTGTCAATACAACGTCAGCACTATGCATGACTCCACACATCAATAGACCCCAGGAGCTTGAAGCACCGGCCTCGAAGCTGCACCAAGGCCACACACAGCCGCTACTAGTGATACCCAGTATCAAGCAAACCAACAGCTTATTTGGTACATGTTATATACACCAACTGCTTCTACAACACCATGGTATCCTGTATAGTGGACATTAGCTCATCAGAACACAGAGCTGCACAGCCTATATTGCAGGAAAGCCTACTGCGTCATCCTTGGCAACATCTCAACGTGAGCTGTATAGCCTACTCTGCCAACGCGCTTATAGGCGTAGGCCACATACAGTTTGGGAGTTCAGCGCCGGTGCTGTAGGCCCTTACAGCTGAAGCACCCCTCCAGTTGTCCACCCTCGGCAACCCAGCATGTATCAACTTAGCTCAATGCCATCATCAACTCAGCTTCACTAGACAGGCAACTGTGCTGTGTTGATTCAGTTGAAGACCCTTGTTGCAACAGACCCTCTTGCAGCAGGAGTCAATGTGGTGAGCGGATTGACAAGCACAACACTTTTCTCTTGTTCAGATGCTCCATAGGCCAATGGCATGCTCACAACCCTGCGCTCATCCTGTACTGTGCAGCAGGATCATGGTTTACGGGCAATAGTGGGCTCACCATCTGGTCCCCTGCAGCACAGATAACAGCAGCAGTATCATGAATGTCAGCACAGCAGCCGGTGTGGGTCAGCTGAGAGGTAAACTCTGGCAACAGCTTGTGTGGAGTGTCTGGCTGATCAGAGCCATGCTTGCAAGCAATGCTACTGGTATCCAGCTAACGCATGCAGCAACCTTGCTCCACATGCAACAGCAGTTGCTGTGTCAAAGCTTGCAAAGTGACAAGAGGTGCTACTACCTGTAGTTCTATGACACTTGTCTTTGACACGTTCGCAGAAGTACAGATAGTAGCACCTTTATGGCCAGCTTGCATGCAAGCAATCTGCATTGTGCTGCATGTCGTGCACTGTTCATCTTGAAGTACTCTGTACTACATTGCCTTGAATGCAGCCTTGAATGCAAAACTTACTGAAACACAAGGGCCAGTAATGATGGTGCAACAAAAAGGCACACAGCCAAAGACTGCAAGCTGCATCAATCTGACCAGCGAGATGATTTATTTAATGCGTTGCTCGAGGCTGTACCAGGCGATCACGTGTACACGTACCTCAGAGCACAGCTGGTGCTGTTTTCAAAGCCCCAAGGGTTGCCTTCAGGTTTATCATACACAACCTTGGCCTTGCCGGCCTCAGTCTGACAGGCAGGAGCTGTGTCCCAACCAGTCAGTTCACCAGCACCAGCAGTGGCAGCTGCATCAGCCTTAGCAGTAGGTGCACTTGCACCACTCTGAGGGCACTCCTTGGACGCAGCCTCACCGGGACCAGTCTGCAGCTCACAGTTGACAACTGTGCCTGCAACGAACGTAAAGACGTGGTCAAGATCATGAAGCATTGCGATTGAGCCTGTACACCTTGGAGCAGGATCAAGCACAAAACATCCTTGGCTGCCAGCACAGATCATAAGTTGTAATGTCAACTTTGGGCTCAACTTGTGCCACAGGATGATAGCAGTTGGTGCACTCTCACGGCAAAGCACCCCCGTGCTTACCTGGACCGCTTCCTGTTCCCGCAACATCTGCCGATGAAGATCCCGTCTCATCTGCCTTGGCTCCTGCAACTGAAGTGACCTGGGCGCCATTCTGGGCATCGGCCCTGGCTGCGGCAGTTGCAGTCTGCTGCATCCGCCTACGCAGGTTGCTGCTAGCACTGGCATGTGCTGAAGCGCTGGCGTATGCCCTGCTGTGAGCAGCCGAGGCGCCTGCAGCAAGGAGCAGCACTAAGCTGCTAACGATAACTGCCTTGGACATCTTGCTGCAGATTGTCAACGTCCTGTTGGCAGAAACGAACTCAGCAAAAACTTTTACGGCCAATAATACTTTAGTCTCCTCCGCACTTTGACGAAGTGTTAGGGTAATCGGTGTGAACTGAGGACTGTTGTTCTTTGGCACCACTAAATAGCTTCAGGCCGAAGTCTTTTTACGGTTGTGCAAACAGCTGTACGCGGCTACTCATCAGTCAAGTGACACACATCGTGCCGATTACCGCATGTTCCAGCAACTACCGTCATGCGCAGCTGTCCCTGTTCTGGGACGTCCAGGGTCCAAGGCTGGCTGCACGAATGCACATGCTGCTGACTGAGGCTAGTTGCTGCGGCTTAATGATGATGTATGTAATAAATGCCTCTGTCTCGCGCCTTGGGTGCATGCACCAGCCCTTGCGGCATGTTTTGGCCCTACCTGGTACGGGTACCATTGGTACCAGTTGCACCTGTTAACCTATGTATGCATCCCTTGTGATATAAGCAGCAGTACACCAATTATCATTGAAGTAACAAGCATTATACCTGTGTCAACATGTTACGGTGCTGGACCGTGTACCTGCGTACTGGCAGTTTGAATCAGTTTTGTGGATTCGGCCTTTCTGAAAACAGCTGCAAGGTGAAACAGTATAATGATCGCTGTAAGAATATTCATGTTCACCTTCCTCAGCGCCTGCACACTTCGCATCGGTAACAGCGTGACAGAAGCGTGACTTGCCTTCTTGTCCACAAAGCAATGGCTTTAGCCGATCAATTAGATATTGTGATACCTACAATCAGGAATCTGGACTTTCTCGAGCAGTGGAGGCCCTTTTTCGAGCCGTATCACCTGATCATCATTCAGGATGGGGATCCAACAAAGACCATCAAAGTGCCTGCTGGATTTGATTATGAACTATTCAACAGGCAAGTGATGTTACTACCATCATAGGTCCTATCATACCTCCAGGAGATCACGGAGTACCTGTGGCAGCAGCCCACAGATGCCAGAGGCTGCAAGCTTGCTGCTGCAAGCAGCTACAGACGACTGTACTATGCTGGGTTCGTTCACACTGCAGGAACGATGTCGAACGCCTCATGGGAGATAAGGCCTGGTGTATCAGCTACAAAGATTCAGCTTGCAGATGCTTTGGCTTCATGGTCAGCAGAAAGCGGTACATCTTTACAATAGATGATGACTGCTTTGTTGCCAAGACACCCAGCGACGAGGTACGGTGAGACCAGGTGCTTTTTTGATGCTGCAAGCTCACTATATATATGACAAGCGCCTGGTACGTGTTATAAGCAGCTGAGTGTGTACTGCAGACTCTGTTAGATGTTCAGGGTAATGCTGTTAAAAGTCAGCAGCTGTCAGCAGGCAATCATGGCAACATCATTGTCAATGGATCAGCGCTATGGTTCACCTGTGAAAGAGTTGTTTACCAGTGTGTACGTAGTCTGCAGCAGCTTGCACAGCAGAGGTATGGTACAGCAAAGTCAAGATGAGCAGGAAAGCAACACTGATACTAGTTCAGATGTCATTCTGTGCCACATACATATCAGCACTGGTGAGATCAACGCCACCACGGAATCATATAGAAGCAAAGCCTCCTCCAGTAGCTCTCCGCGTGCCTCCTGCATCCTGATGAACTGTCTGCGATGCTGCACTCAATGGCCTGCAGGACATCAACGCCTTGGAGCAGCACGTAAAGAATTTGCTCTCCCCCTCGACCCCCTACATCTTCAACACTCTATATGATCCATACAGAGAGGGTGCAGATTTTGTGCGGGGCTACCCATTCAGCCTGAGAGAAGGTGTGCCCACAGCTATCAGTCATGGCTTGTGGCTCAACATCCCGGATTATGATGCCCCCACACAGGTACTGTTGGTGCAACTGTTGGCCTGCATCATGCTCCTTGTAAGACACAGATATACGTCTGCTTTGCAGATGCAGCAGGCAGGACCAGGAAACGAGGGGAACAGCTGCTCGCTTACTGACCAGCCCTGTCCTGCAACATGTCCCGCATCATGTCCTGCAACATGTGCATCACATGCACCGCAGCCTGTTGCTCTGCAAAGCGCCCTGCATTACCAGTTGCTGTGATGCTTTGCGTGTGTCCTTATAGATGGTGAAGCCATTGGAGCGTAACACACGATATGTGGACGCTGTGATGACAGTCCCCAAGGGCACCTTGTACCCGATGTGTGGCATGAACCTTGCTTTTGACCGAGCACTCATAGGTCCTGCCATGTATTTTGGTCTCATGGGGGAGGGGCAACCTATTGGGAGGTATGATGACATGTGGGCTGGCTGGTGCTCCAAGGTGGGTGGGCACTACAATGGCAGTTATCTACTGTAAAAAGCTGGTGTGCAATAGGTCCACCTCAGTGTTGACCACGACAGCACAAGTATATATTGTATTGTAATAGCTGCGATAGAGCAGGCACTGCTCTATATCATCTCTTCTCACCAGACACAAAGCGTCTACTGCTTGCGCATGCATATGCAGGATTGAGTTGTGTTCGAACAGCACAGACTCTCCTGCTTGTCGCACTGCCTATGGTAATTGCAGCGACATTCCAGCCTTGCACCTTCTGCTGCTTTGCCATGTCCTGTTTACGGTTGAGCTCTGCTGTGTCGGCACATCTCTGTACTTGTTTCCTGACTGGTGCTGGCCTGTTGTGTGCATGTTTTAGGTGATATGTGATCACCTGGGTTTGGGTGTGAAGACTGGACTGCCCTACATCTACCACAGCAAAGCCTCCAACCCTTTCACAAACTTACGCAAGGAATACAAGGGGATATTCTGGCAGGAGGAGATCATTCCTTTCTTCCAGCAAGTGCAACTCAGGTATGTACAACAGGCAGCACAACACACTCACACGAACAGATGACACAACAAGGGTATCCATCGCCTGTCTCCCTTTCATTCCATGTTGCCGGGGATGCATGTGCAATTCATGTAGTCAAAGCCACTTATGCATGCTTGGCATATATTAGATGGATTTTGCTGCGGTACTGCGCATATCTTACGCTTCTCTGTATGTGTGTTGCCTATGCAGCAAGGACAATACCACAGTCATTGCTTGCTACCTAGAGTTGGCAGACAAAGTCAGATCCGGTCTAGGCCACATTGATTCCTACTTCGTAAAGTTAGCAGATGCCATGGGTGCCTGGATACAGAGCTGGCAGGCGCTGAATCCAGAGTTTGAGAAGTAAGGAGACAGATTCCGTCCAGAATGCTGGATGTGCTGGATCATGCACATATTTCTCCAAAGTTGGGAGAGACGGTGTTGCTGTTGAGTAATGGCGCTTCGTGAACCGTCGATGCGCATACCATGGAGGGAAGTACAGTGTTCTCGGCCGTCAGCGTCCGCCAGTGGGGCGTATGCGTGCTGTCGACAGGATTGTTTCAAGCACTGTCAATGATGAAAACTCCAAGTAGGCTCACATGCTTCAAGATAACAGCTTGTCAAAATGTACGCCTGTCAGGTTTGGATTCCCAGAATCCCTCTCACCACAGCAGGGATCCATGTCGAAGCTGCTGAGAATGTCTTCGGATAGTGTTTTTGTGGGTGCAGGTCGTTTTGAATTCTGTTTGTACGCTGTCCGGCACCACATGAGCTTTGCACCGGTCCCGAGCCACTGATTCAAAGTCGATTGATCTCAACGCGCCTTGCTTCAATCAAATAGCTGTTGATGGCGCTACAAATGAGGCCTTGTTTCGTGGGCTCACAGGCGGTGAGCGACTTGTTGAGTTGCTCCTCACGACGTTCTTTGACGTGAGAGCGCAATGGGGCCAATACAGCCACTTTTTCATCACAGGGGATCCGTCCAGTCTACTTTAGAGCAGCGATGGTGGCCCCTGTATCTTTGCAGAGAAGCAGCAAGGTAGGGAGTCTATTCCAAAGGCACTTCGCTTTTTGTACACTCAATGTGGAATGGTGTGGATCAGCACCATTCACAAACTGCAATCTTAATTGATTTGGTGCAGCGGCTACGGTTGATACGGAGCGTGGAACCTGGGACAGAGCCATCAGCTACTGATATCGAGGTGTGTGGCTGGCTGCAATCACCATACAGGCATGCTTTCAGCATCTATCGAGCAACAGCAACGATTGTGCCAGAGCTTGCAGAGTTCTTACTGGGATTTTCTGCTGCAGTCCATCAGCTGATTATGCAAGAGCAGATGAAAGGCAATGCCATTATGCCATGGAAGCAGCAAATCGCAATATCCCCACCAAGTGCATGGCAGCAGCATTCATCAAGTTGGGACCAGGATATCCCAACATTCTGTGAACACTGCTGCCATACACCCGCCATGCACAACCGGCCCGGGGAGTTCGAATGCCTCTGCCACTATTAGCAGCACTACACGCTGGCTGCAGCAGCAACATGCATGACCACCTTGCAGTATACGGCCTGCATTAGTGTCCTGAAAGACATGAGGCAGGCGGCATATTGATCTGCTGCGCAGGATTTCGACTCAGAGTCTGCACGCAAGAAAGCAGAGGCTGACAGACTTCGAGCAGCTGAGAAGTTCATGGTGATTGGCAGTGGAACAGCAGTCTGCAAGGGCTGCGGGTATGAGTACACCCCTGACAAGGGAGACCCAGACTTCCCTGTTGCAAAGGGTACTCGCTTCCAGGTGGGAAGATACGTGGAATGGTACTATCTGTTGCTTTGTGTCATTCAGACTCCAAGTTGGCTTCACATACAGGCGAATACCTCAAGCAGAAGACAGGTTCAGACTGCTGAGTATGCCGTCATGCTCCTGTAGCTTTAGAAACAATGGCTTTTGTCAGAGGTCAAACTCTCAAGTCTTTCACAGGGTTTCATCAGCAATGGTATACCTGTGAAAGTCCTTTGTGCGTGTGGTGCCACTCATGCTTGACAGGACTTGCCTGATGATTACTATTGCCCCATCTGTGGTGCTCCCAAGGAGAGGTTTGAGTCCCGTGTGAAAGTGGTTGCTGGATTTGCTGAGAATCAGCAATATGGTTTGGGCACCAACAGCATGACAGAGAGTCAGAAGAGCTTGCTGATTTATGGCTCACTGGCCTTCTTCTTCCTGCTGTTCCTGGTAAGTGGGCACGGACGACTGGCAGATAACGGCCTTGTAAGTAGAACGCCATCTGTAGATCATGACGTACATAGTTGTTTCTTGCAGTAAATGTAATGTAGGACCACTTATCTGATATATATCCACTGCTGATACTACATGCCAATTATTGCGTCTGGGCCTGTAGCCAGCACCACTGGTTTGGGATGTAACCCATTTAGCCCTCTGTGTTGCAGAAAATCTTCTTCTTGCTGAGTTGTGACAAAATGCTGCTGGCTACAGGCTGGTTATGCGCTCAATTGAGGACAGCAGCTGGTCACAGGCGACAGCACAGCAGCTTCATCTGCAGGGGATGGATGATTTTGCAGCCGCAGGGGAACACCTTGAAGTTTTCACAGCACACGAGGTGTGATGTGGCACAGCAGAAGCTTCACATCCAGGTCGCAGTCCCAAGCAGCAACGCACATAGAATTGTCATCTGCAGCGCACGCGGGGCTCATGTACATGCAGCAAAGCAAGTGCAAGAATCTTGACGTCACAAGCAGCTGCCAGCATCAAGGATTGCAAGTGGGTGTAGGTGTTTTTGTTTGTTTTGACACACCATAGTTGGAGTTGAGGCACACCTTGCTCGGAGTTATCAACTTATTAAGTTATTAGTAATACCTTAGAGTAACTTAAGTCAACAGCGTATCGCTGGTGTAGGGTCATGGGATGGCTTCTTGTCACCGTGGCTCTGCGATTGCTATGATGTGTGGTGTGTTGTATGCTTATTGCTGTAATGCTTGGCGCGATGTTTACCTCGCTGCAAGATTGGAGTTGATGCTATTTGGCACAGAAGTTGTGAAAGAGTTTTGGCTGGATCATCTCATGAGCAGCACAGTGAATATGTTGATGGCTGACGAAGACAAGGAATTGCTCACACAATGTGTCCAATACTTGGGCCGTCTACCTGATGGTCGCCTCCGTCGTCATTGGCTCACTCTTTGAGCAGCTGGAATGGTTGTGGTCTGATCTCCTGCCATCAACAGGAGCCTGGCAGGAAATCATCGTTAGTGATGATGATGATGAGCTTGTTTCATGGGATCATCGTTAGTGGTACATCTCACCACAGGTCATGTCTTGGGCTGTGTGAAAGCCATCCGATGGTCATTGCATCCTCAGGCCTGTGGGCCTGATAAGATCACCCTAGATAACAGAATGGTTATTGCTGAAATGCAGTCAACAACCGGTAATCTTACTTGTTGCATCACCAACTCGTTTCAAACTGTGGCACAGTTATCCCACGATCCAAAGTGAACTTGGGAGCGTTAAGTGTGATACAGACGTGCTGCAAGAAGAACTTCCAGCACCCAGACAGGAAAGGCAATCACGTCACGCCGTAATCACTGAGTACTGGCTGCTGCACAATGGACGAGTAGAGGGCTATGCATACACTCAGGCAAGCTGCTTTTATCATGCTTAGTCACGCGCTCACTGACGTTGAAATGTGTCATGTAGCGAGGGACGAAAGACGGTTGCATGTCGAGATGCATGCCGACATCAGATTGAACTTCGCCGGAGTGTTGCAAGCAGACCTGTTGTTAGTTACTTTGTTTCCCGCGTGCATGCACCTCAGTTTCAAAGTCAATTGTATATACAACAGGCTGTCAAAATTGCCACTTAGGCCACAGCATCTTGGGTTTCGCACTCAGTATTACCGCCTGGTCTGCACCACATTTCGGATCCTAGACCATATATTAGGCTCTGCAGCCTTACCAAGCTAAAAGCTGTGGACATAACCACCCCTCCGAAATTGGACCACAAGCCTCTGACAAGGGGCAAACCCGAAGTTTCGGGTCCAGCGGTCCTGCAAGTCGTTTGCTCTTGAAGTAGGCTAAGACTGCTCAAGCAAGACAGCAACTACTTTTAGGTACCACCAGAATATATCCAGCTGACAAAGAAACGACGACAGGGTTCATACGCGGCCATGAGAACCGCTATCATCGCGGCGCTGCTTGCACTGCAAGCAGTTGCGCCTGCCGCTGCTGCAATCAGATCTTTGCAGCAAAGCCAACAAGTGCTTGCCAGGGGACCAAAGCCAGCACAGAACAATGGAAATCGACGTGGCAGTATCTTCAATTTCAAGACGAACAAGAACGCAATCGCGGAATTTGAAAGAATAGACAATGAGTTTGGTGTCAATCTTTTGCAACGCACTATGCGCAACTCCAATTACATGGGTGATCGTTCAAAGCTTGCAAGGGAGCTTGAAGACGACGATGATATGGTACGCACGATCCCAACAAGATATGAGCATATATACCGCATGGTTGACGTTTCAGCCGCATGCCACTCTATCTCCTTGCTGCTTCATTTGTCATTTGATGTGCGACGAGCTGTTTTCTTGTTCCGGCATTCCCTGCTTTGCCACTTCCCTCTGAGAACTGATGTCTCATCGAAACAGTACTCAACCATTACATATGTCACAGAGGCCATGCATACAACAAGCGTCCGCTGAAGGGATGGTCCCTCCTTTATCACTCTACATGTACATGTGTGAGCACGTCTGCGTCTTGCTGCAGGGCATTGATCTTGACAACGAGGCGCTAATCTTTCGATGCCAGGGTCTTGCAGTCAATGTGAGTACAGCAACCCTTCGAGCTGCTGAGATTGCCTCTGGTGTTGGCCCAGGAGATGCAGACCCCCCGGAGGCTGATGCTTTGACACTCTCATCAAGGCCAAATGCAATCAAGAAGTTGTGGCTGGATTTCACTGGAGGCACCATCAAGGGTGAGGAGTTCAGCTTGGTGTCGGCAATGTAGTATAAACCATACTGGAACAGCATGGAAGTTCGGTGCATCAATTTGTACCTCAGCAGTTGGTAATTGATGAGCAGTGATTGCTCAGCAACTTCCAGTTACTGAGGTAAATTCATGGAGCCAATCACACGGTACTCACTCGCTCCCGAGTGACAGCTACAATTTGGCAGGTACCAAGGCAGTAGACACAGTTATCTTTTTGCAGAAGCAGCAGATGTGGAACACATGCAAGTGCCACCTGTTGCTGATGCAACTCATTCCAGCTACAGCGTATGTCCATTTGTACTCTGTGAATTGTTCTCATAGTATGCCTATGTCAATACGGTGCGTTTGTGCTGCAGGTTCTGCCTGGAACGCTGCAACAGGCCGGGATTCCATAAACATTCCACCCTATGACAAGGACAACAACCCATCTTCGTTCAGTACTGATGAGCTCAAGGACATTGTTGCCATCTGGAGGGGGGTGGCTGAGGACTATGCTCCTTTTGATGTTGATGTGACAACCATCCCTCAGACAAACACCAATCCAGCTCTGTACATGAGAGTAATGATTGGTGGTGACGGCAGCTGGTATTCACCAGCAGGAGGCGTTGCTTATGTGGTGAGTTGTGAAAAGTAACCAGCTTGGTTGCACTGCGTACAGCACCACAAGAGCTGTCGGGCTTGTGGATGGGCGGTGTACGGGGAATTTCTGCAGGTGGTCTTCTTAATCCATCGGTCGAGTTTGATGTTGGGGCAGTGTCGCAAGCAACCAGCGTTTCTGCGTCTGCTGCTTATAGGGTGTATTTGGTCGCGCTGACACCTACTACCAACCAGCGTTTGTGTTCCCCAAGCAGCTAGGACCTGACTACGCCAAGTATGTTTGGGAAGCAGGTAAGGATCATGCCATAAGCAGCTGTTGCTTGGCCTGATGTTGATTTCAAACGAATTTGATGATCCCACCAGTGTCTGTGATTAGTGGGCATATCCTTCTCTTGTCACCGCACTCAGCGAGCCAGCTTTCTTTTTGAGTACCAAATAAAGGTACTCAAGAACGAGGTCGCGGTATCTACAGTTCGCTCCAAAGCATCTCCAAAAGAGTACATCTGCTGTGTGCCTCGTCCT
>LWCB01005681.1:0-19556 GCA_001630525.1 Coelastrella sp. M60 | reverse complement strand
ATGACTTTGTAGCAGTGTGGGTCACAGAACATCAGACTGATGCTTGTTGCACTGACTGCTGTTGATGTGCTGCCGCTGCTGCTGCCGCCGCCGCCGCCGCCGCTGCTGCTGCTGCTGCTGCTGCTGTTCTGGCGTAAGGATACTGACATGGACGCTCTGACATCTTCTTGTGTTTGTCTTGCTGTCAGGTACTTTCAGGCTGGAGTGGGTTGGTTTGTGCTGACTGCTGCGGCGCCAGACTCTGTTGTAGTCTATGCTGCTGCTGCCAGTGCTGCTGCCAGCAGCAGCAGGCGATCTGGGCTGTGTGTTGGGTTTGAGCGACTTGAGCCCTAAGCGGAGGTGTCGCAGCTTGCCAGTGCTGCTGCTTGCATTGCTGTTGGCCGTGTACTTTCTAAGGATTCTGTGTTCGCTGCTGTGTGATGCAGTTTCAGGGTCCAGCATGCTGAACACTTCCGAATGATACCCACCTTGCATGTGACATGTGAGTGACAGTAGCAGCAGCAGCAGCAGCAGCAGCAGCAGCAGTGAAGACACGCAGCCCTTGAGTGAATGGTTGGGGTATGATAGATGGCATTTGCTTGAAAGTAGCAACACCCATGATATGAAGTAACCCACTTCACCAGTTGCTTGACAAACTGCGCCTACTTGTGAAGAACAAACAAGTTAACACTATGCATGGTCTCGCTTCAAGCTGTGGCACAACAGCAACGGGCAGGGCACAATGTGCAGTGCTGCTTGCATTGTATCCATGAATGAATGGCATAACACCCAAGTGCCTCCTTACTTTTGATACTTGATGGTGGTGTCAAGCTGCCACGACTACTGAGTAATGCAACAGCTGGAGCACTCAATGCACTGGGAGGAGCACTGCTGCTGCTGCTGAACCGCTGGCTGGCAGCACCACCAGCAGCAGCAGAACAATGGGCGGCAGCAGCAGCAGAGCGTGAAGCAGAAGTCCTGAAGGATGCTAAAGATGCCGGAAGGGTGGTTGCTTTTGTGAATGCACGATCAAAGTGTCGCTGCTGCTGCTGCTGCTTCTGCTGGTGATTTGCTACCGACCACAAGGTCATTGCTACTGTCTTCTGTAATCCAAGCTGTGCAAAGGGGGAAGTTGTAGTCCGCACAGCAGCATTGTCACTGCTGCCAGCAGCACTGCTTCTGCTGCTGCTGCCCCCGGCTGCTACTGTGGCCTGATGGCGGCCAGGATTGCTGAACCTGAATTCAGAATCAGCAGCGGCATCCTTGGCTGCTGCTGCTGCTGCTGTTAACTCGGAAGCAGCAGCAGCAACAAGCTCATCGACATCCAAGCTGTCAACTGAGTCTGCTGCTGCAATGCGTGGACTTGTAGCAGACAGTGTGATCTCTCTGTGCAATGCAGTGCCGTGAAGATCTGCTGCTCCTGCTGCTGCTTCAGTACCTTCTCTCACACCAGAGTTGCTTTTTACTTCCAGATCATTGTGGCCAGGTTTCGGGGTCAGCGATTTGTCCTCATCAGAATCATCACCTGCAGGTATGTGACACATGGTATGCGTCAGCAATCAGGTAATAGCAGCAGTAACGAGGTGATGTTTTGCTGTTTACAGTGACATTTCGGACTCATTATTGGACTCGTTGGATGAGAGCAGCTGCAGCAGACACAGTCACTGCTGGCTGTATTGATGCAACCAATGGTACAATACCAAACAGGTAGCAAATAGTGAATCAAGACCCAATCTTTGTTGTAAAACCGCGTCAACCAGGTTACAGGCTTCACTGCAGTGTTGCTGATCAGAAGCACCGTATGCCGGGACCGACTGCACAAATGATGCAGCATAGTACAAGAGGCAAATACAGCATGTCACGTAGCAGCTGTAGGCCAACCTTGTGCTGTATTGGTTGCCAACTCCGTTGCAATGGTCTTGTCAACTTGGGGACCCATACCAGTAACAGCAGCAGCAGCATAACGTGCATTACTGCTGCTGGTGCTGTTCACGGACTGCACCTGTGTGTTATCACCACCACTGCTTGATCTACTGCAACTCAAGCTGGAACTTTTCTGTGCTGCTGAGTCAATGCTGAGGCTGTAAGATTGTCTTAGGTCATCATGCTGCTCGTGATCTTGCACATCCTGCTGCTGCTGCTGTCTCTCTTTGCTTGCTGACATACCCTGGGCTTTGACTGCTGCTGTCGCTGCTGCTGCTGCTGCATTTATTGCATAGAGTTGCTGCAACGCTCTGACATGCTCCTTCACGCTCGTAGAGCTGCTGCTGCGCTCGAGCAGCTGCTGCTGCTGCAGCCCACTACGAGCAGCTGCAGCAGCTGTGGAGCACTCTGGAGTTTCAGCGGCTTTATGAGTTGTACGATCCTGCAACGGAGGGTCTGTTGGTGGAGCAGCTATTGCTGCTACTGCTGCTGCCAGTTCAGTAGTACTGTTTGCTGCCAGGCTGATGTTCAATGGTGTAACAGTCCGACTTGGTGTCCCACTCCCAGCAGTAGCAGCAGTGCTTGGAACAATCTTTGGTGTCCTCACTGCTGCTGGTTGAGCTGAGTGCAAGTTGACTTCGCTGAGGAGTGTTAGTGCTGCTGCAGCAGCCGCGTCATTGCTGCTGCTGCTTGGGGAAACAGAACTGGTGATTGTCACAGTGCGCAGAGATGAAGTCTGGTGCTGCAGCTGCTTGGCATAGAAGTGAAATGGCTTCGTGTCAGACATGATGTCCTGTTGCTGCTGCTGCTGCTGCTGCTGCTGCTGCTGTTGCTGCTGCTGCTGTTGCTGCTCGTAGCAGTGCTTGTGGGGCACATCTTCAAATCGCACTGTACTGTCGTCTATGATGCAGCATGTCCAGGTGAGTGGCTTGTACCACCTGCGCTTGCGGGGCTGCTGAGGTTGACTGTGCTTAATTGGAGCCATAGTGCTTCAGATCCGTTCACTACTACTAATACTACTGGTACCGGCAGGTGCAGTGCTCCACTGTTACCGGTGGGTGCACACTTTTTGGACTGCAGATGGACCACCAGGTGCTTAGAGATTCTATTTGGTGTGATGCCACAAAGACCTGATTTAAGGTTACTGCTTCTGATTGCAGTGGCTTCACTGTCTGACGGCAATGTGATGAAGCCCGCCAGGAACCGGCTGCTCCTTTGACTGGAAGGAAAAGAAACTGCTGCTGCTGCTGCTGCTGCTGCACTGAAGGTGCTAATGCAAAGGCTTGCCAAGTATGATACAATTCAACGCCATTGAGCACCTCGGCCTGTAATCGCATGCCAGAGCATTCTTAAACGATGATCAAAGTAGCATCACAAGACATCAAGTGACAGTTCGCAGCTGCACTACGTACAAAGATCGGTGTTCAAACCAATGCACATGTGCTGTCAGGACCATCATGCACTATGTTTCAGGACTGCGACTGCCCGTTGAGCGATCAGGGTGCCGACAGGTGCCATGCAGAATGGAATCCTCGTGTCGGTATGCTGCTTGACGGCATCGCAGGCGTAGCATTCCGACTCTGCAACATCAATGATTAATGAGATGCGTCTGGGGAATCGACCGGCCCTGCTCACCAATATGAGTCCCAGAATCAACGCAGCGAGCGGGGCCTCTTCCAAGAACTTATGTCACTCAGCTGTTGTGGCCAGCGATTGCTCCGCCGACGGACGTATGTTCATTCTGTAGGCTTCCAAACTTTCTGCAGCGGACGATGATTGCCGTAGCACTGCGGCATTGCGTTCAGTCGGTCAGTCCTAGGTGCATGTGACTCTCGGTACCGGCTCGATGCACTTCAGCAGCGACAAGGAATGCGGCTAATGCTCACCCGATCGGGGCCGTTGTAAGATAGCCGCGGAAATCAACCCTCTGATTTCTTTGCGCTTGTATCACGCGATACGGGGTAGCCGGGCAATAACAGTGCTGTTATGTCAGGAAGCATACACCTTGATCGAGCATAGTCTGTATTTCCTGTTTGATGGAGGCAGGGTAACACTTTCACACCGCTTGTTGTCCAGATTGGCGATGCATTACGATGGAACTTCAATGCTGCAAGCCGCGCTGCCTGTTTCCCATGCGCCGAATGCCTGCAACGATCGATCTTCCGGCGGCGCGAGCAGTTTGCGTATTGCAACGTTAACGGCTCAAACAGGTTACACAACTGCGACTCAGCAAGTAGCTCTCTAGTGGCTGTTGCTGCAAGAGACTAGCAAGCGTATGTCGTGTGCTTCCCGTTCAGCCTCTCGTTTTTGCTTGGAGGTCGGCTTGGTCAAAGGCGCGGTCAACGGGGTGGTTGGTGTAAACGGCCGAGTCACGCTGCTAAGGATACTGGTGAAAACCGTCATGCCAGGAAGAAACGAGGCATGGCAGCTGCCACGATGCTCAGAACTCCGCCAGGACCTGTTTGTTCGATATCGTGGTGCCGGGCACATTATCCTCCAAATCGCATAATAATTAACAGGAGGCCAGTTTCTGTGGTGTTTTTGCGCAGCACGCGGTTCATCATTATATGACACGGGTGTTGTGTCACGCTCGAAGGGAGATAGTACCGTGTAACCGAAGTTTTTTCCTCGGTAGAATGGCCTGCTGCTGAAGGCTGCTCAACTTTGTGTAATACATTCCTACCACCAGCTTGTCTTGAAGCTTGTGAGCCAAAACCACAGCTATCGCAGGATGTGCGTAATACCCAAACTCCGCGGACTTCTGGGCATCTTTAGTGTCAGTACTTATATTGCGATAAGCATACTGGTGTTGATCAACACTCACACCCCGGTTATTGCAACAGCAGCTGAGCCGCACTCATCCTACTACACAAGACCTTCACCAGATTTGCTCCTACCAATAGCTGCAGCAGCAGTGTCACAGTCATTGGCCGCAGGAACTGAACCCAGCTGGTTATTGGGGTGGCAGCAGCTGCAGCAGCAGCGTATGGACCGACTTAGCCATGCTCTTCAGGTGGGTTTGGCCGTTCTGTTTTCACAACAACATAATGTGATCGATTCACCACAATGGGCCACTATGCATGTTGCAGAGACACAAACTAACCTCCCAACATCAAAGCACCAGTCAGGCTTCTGGGCTACACAGAATGTGTTCATGAATGTCATCTTGTGTTTACATATTGTCTGTGATTGACAAGCAGCAGGTCTAGACTTGCTGGGTTGACAGGCCAAGTGTCTTGTAAACTGCTGTCTGCTGCAGACTGCTGCTGCTGCTACCGCTGCCAAAAAGCCGTCAGCTTTTCCATGGTCTCTAATCAGCCTGGTTGTACCTGACAGATTCAACAATCGTAATCTACCAACCTGGGATGATTACATCAGGCAGCAACGTCCAACGTTTGCAGCCCGTGATCTGGATCAATTCCTGAGTGTGTTGTACCCAAATGATCAGGATCTTGATGTTATCATGATCCAACACGGTTTGATTGACAGCAAGCATCAGCAAGGTGGTTTGCAGACTCCCAATGTGTTACAAACTACTTTCAAACACGACAAAGGCCACGGCAGGCACAGCAGTGCTTTGAAAGGCAGCAACAGCTGGAAGAATATTGATGTTGAGAAGGCCCCATATTCCCAGCCTGGGCGAGTTCCAGGTGCTACAACTCGTAGGTCTCTGGAACAGCAGGCAGATGTCCATATTGCAGGTACTGCTGCTTCTGCTGCCAGTGGTGGCATTGCCGCTACAGACAGTTCTGACCTTGATAAACTACTGGCAGCAGTGAAGAAAGCAGCAACCATTCCAGAAAAAGCCAAGCTCAGGCGTCTGATGGCAACAGCATCAGTGCCAGCGCCAAAACAAGCACCACAGGGAGCAGCAGATTTTGTTACACCTGAATTTGAGGGCTTCTTCAGTGATACCGCTACTAGCAGCACCAGCAGCAGTGATATCAGCACTCCAGGCATGCAAGCAGCCACTGATCCAGTTGAGACAGGGGTACAGGCTGTCAATCAGCCTGGGCCGTGGCAACCAGCAGCAACAGCAGTGGCAGCAGCAGGTGAACCACGGCAGCAGAATGCCTGGGCATATCGCATTGTTGGTGGACAAGAAGCTCCAATAAACAGGTGAGATGCTCAAGTACAATAGCATTCGAGAAGACTGTGAACCTCTGGCGGAGTGGCCGCACTTTGAAAGCCTGAAGCTCACAGTTGGTAGGCCAAAACAACATATTGATGCAATCATGATAAGCTGACAATGCTCATGTGCTGTTGCCTGCCCATGCTGCTGCTGCTGTTATCTAAGGTACAAGTGGGCTTGTTCTCTTCGTGCCGCCAATGACTTCCACTACTGTGGTTGTTCACTGATAGCTCCCTCAGTGGTGCTCACTGCTGCTCATTGTCTGGATCATGGGACAAATGATGCTCTCAGCAAGCCTTGGGTTGAGGTGAGTGAACCCTGCCTTCTACAACATTGCTGTAGTGACAGGCGACCTCAGAGTCTGTCCAGCTGCCACCAGCAGCAACAAGCCTTGTTGCAAGGCTTGATATTGTTGTTCAAACTTTTAGATCAAGGACCAGCGCATGCAGCACAGAATTGTCGAATCGCATCAACAACTTGCTGCTGCCAGCATGGCAGCGGTGAGGGCATTCAGCGAAAACCAACCGCCGCTGCTGCTGCTGCTGCTGCATCATCCTGCTGACAGATTGGTCGCCACTACCTGAATGGCTCCAATCGCACTGAGGGCAATGATTATGACCGGATCAAGTGTGAGACAAGTGCTGTGCACCAGGGCTGGTCATATACTACCGGCCTGAATGACATTGCCCTGTGCTTCCTGGAGACATCGTCAAGGTTCTCACCTATCAAGATTGCAGAAGGTGATGCAGCTAGAAATACAAGCAAAAGTTTGTAGCATGAATCACAAACACCCTTTTTCCAGCGCTATGCATAAGCCACCATGGCATGATGCCGCTGAATCTCTTGAGGCCTGACACAGCTTTTTGGGTCTTGGACATTACATGCATCATATTGGCAAGCCTTATAAGCTTGCCATATTATGTGCCAGTGAGCCTGAAGGTGTGTGGTGTCTTTTGTTTCTTTGCTGCTTGCAGCCGCCAACAGCCTATCTACTGGAAAGGAGCTGACCGTGATGGGTTGGGGTGCCAGCTCAGAAGGAGCCAGAAATGCCCCTCAGCTCATGGAGGTCAAGGTTAATGTTGTTGACTCTGCCACTTGCAACACAACATATCAGAATGCCATCAGGACCACTCAGATATGCGCTGGAGTGCCGGCTGGTGGTGCAGATGCTTGTCAGGGAGATTCAGGAGGACCTCTCATTGTTGCAGGAGAAGATGCCGCAGATGATCTGCAGGTAGCCTTGTAGGCTACATGCTTTTGATTGCATGCCATGTCGGGTATATAGTGTGTACAGTGTGCTTTTTTATACTAGTGTTGTGCTGCTGTACATAATGCCATACAGTGTAGGGGTATTCCTGTATTCCTTCAGTGGAGTGGAAGGATGTGGGGCATTTCTCATGATTGCTGCTGCTTCTGCTGCTGAGGATGCGTATGTTGCCAACATACCAGTGGTATTGCTGCAGGTTGGCATTGTGTCTTATGGTGTTGGTTGTGGTCGTCCCAACACCCCAGGAGTCTACACTGACATCAGCGAGTACAGAGACTTCATAAAAGAGAAAATGCTGGTAAGCAGCTGTTCTGTCACTACTTCATTGTACTTTTCATTGTGAACCTTTCTTAGCCTAACCGGGTCTCATTGGATGGTGCCAACATGCCATGAACCTGTGCTTTGCACCCTGAATTGTTTCCAAAGCCTAAGGCCTCAGAATTGTCTTGATATGTATCTGCTAGACTGCAACACATTCTGTGGCTTGCCAAGTGTGCTTGACCCACCTGCTGCCATTTGCTGCAGGCCAACAGTGTATCGTACAAGCCTCTGACAGGCAGTGGCACAGCAGCACCACCTGCATTTGATGAAGAGGATTCTCCGCCAAGCTCTGACAGCAACAGCAGCAGCAGTACTTCTGATGACCCATGCAGTTGTACTACAGATGGTGTCAGCGGTGGTGTGAATGTTGGCCTGATTGGTTGTAAACAGCATGGTCTTGATCAAGGCGACATAAACCACTACTGCTACACTCAGGGAGGAATGAAATGTGAATCTGCTACTGCTTCTACTGCGTACCCAGGTACTACCTGGGAGCATTAGCTTGCAGAATGATTCTCACTGTGTTGCAATAGATCTGTGAAAATTACAGTGCTGTATACTATACTACGGCCCCAGCTGGTCTTTTATGTGTCAGAAACTTGCAGGCATATGCAGAAGGATGTATCCCGTAGTTGGGCCACGTACTGGGTCTAAACAACAAAGTAGGCAATGTACCGTCAGGCATGTCAGGTGGTAGGGGCTGTACATTACATAATACAATGCCATCCTGTTGCTCAGCTGGCCTGCAGGCCCTAGCATGTGCCATACATTTTGATTAGCTGCAGCCTATCAACAGTCAACACCTGTCATGTTCTTGCATTTTGCAGGTGCCGCCTGGCAGGAGTGCACATCGGATTCAGACTCAACAGCAGTAGCTGCTTCCAATGGAGCCTCTGAACCCAGCAGTAGTAGTAGTGAGAGGCCGTCAGTGATTGGTGGTGTTGTTGCTTCAGCCCTACAGGCCCTGCAAGGATGGATGTTCAATGCTGCCACTGAAACTGCAGGGGCAACAGCGCCTGAACAGGGTCCTAAGGGCAATAACACTAAAGAGGTCAGAGGAGCGATCCAGACACCGTGATCATAAATCATTTATTAGCATGATGCTTGGCGTCAACACCTGCCAGTGCTCGGATGGCCTAACCAATCAAAGTGTTTTGTTGGGTTTTGTGATGCTTGCTGCTGGAGCCAAGAGCTGTGCAACCACCGTAGTTGTAACAGTGACTGTTACACGGTATGAGTGATTTTGATTCCTAACGTAGGTCATGCCTTGGTGCAATGGATGCATGGACATATGCGCATGGTGCAACATGGTGCGCACCTGCACTGCATGGACATACCATTATGGCATGACACTGATTGTTAGCAGATTCTGGATCTTTCAGAATCACTCTGAAAGTGATGCACTAATACGATGAGTCATGATGCGTTTTGAGGGCAGCAGCCAGTCCCTGATGCCATCTGAGTTATGGCACACCAGCAAATGGCTATACTGCACCACGCATGGCGCTGGCATGCCCGGGTTTTGCCATGCTCAGTGTGTAGCAGCTGCCATCCGATGGTTATCCAAGAGTCGTCTCAGCCAATGGTCACCATAACGGTTATGGGCCGGCTAGGACCTCACCTCAGTTGAAAGGTAGAACCACACTTTGTGAACTGGAATGCACGATGAGATGTTCAACATCTTACGGTAACTGCCGTAGCTTACTGCACAACGGTTGTGCAAAGGCGACGTTACTGTTAGCATGCTGTAAATTGCCAGTGATTTCAGTAACATGGTGCGGGTTTGTCAAAGGGATGATCAACTTTTCTGCATCACCCTCATTCATGATCAATGATTGTAAGAGAATTTATTCAACACTGATCGATGAATTAACCAGTATAGCAGACTTCATTCAGTGCAAATCAATTTCTCATGAAGTTGTCATGCTTGCAAGCCTCGGAACTGGTACACTGAATTTCAAGAACAAACTCGACATCAGTGGCTCTGCTTTTGTTACACAGGGGTGCCTATGTAGAGCTTTCTGAGACACGAAGGCAGCATCTAGCTGCCAATGATAGCAGACAGCAAGCTTCTCCAAGGACAGCAGACTGCTTGTCTAGACAAGGATCTCTCAGACCTTGGTGCAACGAAGTCTGCAGTCCCTTATGCACAGACCATCTGTGCACGGTGCACTGGTGCACTGGTGCACTGCAAATCGCATCCTTGACAGCATGCTGGTACTGTTTGCTGAGCCAAGAAGGTTGGTGGAAAACCTACCAGCCAGATATGCGACCTCAAGCCACTGGGTACGCTTCCACATCAAACAGGGAGTTATTGGTTATTCTGCATCTTCTGACCTGGCCCACTGCCAAGGGCTCAACACCAGCAGCAGCAGCACTCTCTGATGCCTCTGACAGGAACACCACTGGGTCAACATCTGCATTAACAACCAATCAGCACAACGTACAATTGGGTGGGCGTGATGATGATCATCACCTGTTGCAAGAAAGCAGGCAGAGCAGCACAATGCTGCCAGGCGCACTTGCATCAAGCGGGCACTAAAGACAGGGTATGCTCTGCATGACAGCAACATGTCATGACTCAACACTCTTGGGTAGTGGCCTGGTTCAACCATGTCTTGTAACACCCACCTGGTGCATCATACTGTGTTCTGCCAAACAGCCATCCATCCTCGTTCACACCATCGACCAGCACATCAACTTCTTGCCCGACTAAGCTAGCAGCAAATTCTTCACTGATAGTCTGCTGTACCTGTACCAGCTGGTCACGACGCCTTTGCCTGGAAAGCCAGAAACAAGCAATCAGCAGACAGTTGATGCCCCAGGAGCAGCACAAGCTGTCCACAGTTTGAGTGATACACCCAGCTCTTATACTTCTGACAAGCATGCAACTAGATGCGGAACCATACTGCATGTCACTTGCAATGGGTCAGACGCAGAAACGCAGTAAGGTCAACTTGAACTTTGTGCAACTGCCATATCACATCTCATGTTGGACACATGCACTATCTTGGATTTGAAGTCTGCCCTACCTTATTCGCTGCGGTAGCTGATCAGGCAATTCTGCTGCTGGAGTGCCGTCTTCTTCACTGTAGGCAAAAGCTCCTGACCGCTCAAACCTGAAGGTCTTTACAAACTCTACAAGCTCTTGGTGTGCCTCCTCAGACTCACCAGGAAATCCTGTGCAGCATACAAGACATGTGCTTCAACACTGCTGAATTGTGCCAGAAACACACATGAAAGCCTGTGCAGCTACAGGGCATGTGCTTGAACGACTGCTGGATTGTGTAGAGAACACACATAAGTCTTGCATATACAGGAGACACATGTTACAAGTGGCATCGCTTGCACTCAGTGGTATGGCACAGACACCATGCACGCAATGATGCTTTGCCACACTGCATCCTGCAGGAGCACAGCTTGAAAAGATCCAAGCAATCAAGTTACCTGTGATGAAGGTGGTACGCAGCACAAGGCCTGGGATCCTGTCGCGCAGCTTCTGCAGCAGTGCCTTGGTGTGTGCTTGGGGTGGCCGGTTCATTGCCAGCAGCGTCAGGTTGTTGATGTGCTGCAGTGGGATGTCTATATACTTGCATACCTGCAACACACATCAATATGTAGATATGAGAGCACAAGCTGAGGGTGGCACGCATACAATTTATGCAGTAGAAAGAGTTGGAAGCAGTGTGGCTTGCGGAATGCAGGGACATGGGGTGCACTGACTGCGCACAGTTACTAACTGGTTTAGTAAACCACAGGACTCCCAGCAGTTGCTGTTTGGCGGTGTTCTCACACATGCAACACAACCCAGGATCAGCTAGAGCTACACAACAGGTAAATGACTGGTTATAGATATAACAGTTGCTACCTTTGGGTTTGTTGCAATTTCATTGATAAGGTCATCATCAAAATAGCTGGGGTAGCAGTACAGGAGGCGCAACCAGCGCACACCAGGAAGGGCTGACAGCTCACGCAGTAAAGCACCCAAGCCCCGCCCATCGCGCCTACATAAACATAATGCAGAAGCACATGCTGAAAGTGGCTGTGTTGAGCCAAAGGTAGCCAAGTACACGTCATAGGGGCCAAGCGGCTGGCAGTCAGTAAAGAAGGAAGAAGGAGAAAGACTTGGTATAGGATCTTATCTTTGCCAAAGAGACCGGATCTCTAGAGGTATTCAAGGTTCAGGTGATTCTAAGTCCTGTATCATTACCTGTCTTGGCCATACTGGTTTGTGTCTTCTGCTATGAGGTTCAACTCCACAACCCCACTCTCAACCAGCCGCCTGGCTTCATCAATGACTGCATCCCAGGGTTTACTGCGGAACTTGCCTCTGAAGCCAGGGATGGCACAGAAGGTGCAGGCGTGGTTGCAGCCTTCAGCCACCTGTCAAAATTACAGCAGACGGATGGCTGTATGGCTGACGTAAGCTTGCCAGACCTGGGCATTATCGTCGGTGTGACAACCGGCAACAAGCAATAGGCTCGCTTGTGCTGAAGAGTCTGTCAGTAGACACATTCCGGACAACCAGGTGCCAATTCATCTACTGCTTAGCACTAATTGATCGAGTGCATATGGCTTGCAATCTTGCATATAATCATTGATTGACTCTGATATCTGGAAGCACCACCTTGCATCAGCTCACCCTGAGGTATGCTGTGTGTCTGGGTGTTAATCTATGACGATTCCACTCAGGTCTGAAGGGAACAGTAGCACTGCCGACCTGCAGGACACACAACAACACATCACACGGCATACTCTGTTGATGCTTGAGGGGTAGAGGATACATATATATAACAATACATCACATCACAACAAACCACGAGCAGACTATCCACCTCCCACATATGTCATGATCAGCTGCAACAGCCGGTACCATCAGCAATAATCACTACACAGTCTGACACAAAGGGCAATCAGTCAGGGTGTAGTGGTGATGTCGGTGACTACAATGCACAGGTCATATATGATTCGATAATGAGTCAACCTTCAAGCAGCGCACCTGTACCCGACTGCTAGTGGCTGTTGCCTGCATCCCCAACCGCTCTGCGATAGCTGCAGGCAGGTTGTCATAGTTCTGGAACCCCATGACCAGATCAGCCTCGGGCAGGTCTTCTGCCAGGCTGGCACCATACCGCTGAGCAAGACAGCCAGTGACAATGATTTGGCGCTTCTTGCCATCATCATTCAGCCCAGCTGCCTCAACTATGGCCTGCAGAGGACACATCACAACCAGGAGCTGATAAGGCTGTAGTTCTGTAACAAGTCTGACCCACTACTAAAGCAGTTATGCGCAGGGTGCTCATGCAGCTGGCTACCCAGGCAGTCACCATTGCAAGAGGAGACATATATCAATCAAAGACCAAACGATGGTGCAGACGTTTGATAGCTTTGCTGTCTCTGCAATCACGTTGCTGTTCGTTGCTGTTGTAGGTGCACACCTCAAGTGATTCTGCTTTTGCATCTTCCACAAAAGCGCATGTGTTCACTACTATGGCATCTGCGTCTTCGTGCTCCTGGGTAATTTCGAACCCCGCACGTGCGAGGTCACCCAGCAATACTTCACCTACAGGTAGGAAGAGCCATAGTGTTGCTCTACTGGTACTTGGTCCTGCTGACAGCTGCACACCAGCAGTCTGTGGCGGGCAGCAGCAGCAGTAGTAACAGGCAGTGGCAGGAACAGTGCATATGGTCTCACCATCAACCAGATTCTTCGGGCAGCCTAATGACATCATAGACACCTTCTTTTTGTCAAGTGCGACGTCTGGTTCTGCCTGTTGAGTAATCGCAGCTGAGGCATGCGCCTGTATTCTGGGTTGCCTGGTCCGCAGAGGCTGCAATACATGGCATGCGCCGGGCAGCTGCTGAACAGCTGTAAAGCCTTTCATACTTATCAATGTAGTAGAGGAAGATTGTACAGAGCCTAGTGTTGCACGGCGGACGTGGTCACCCAGCGTTCCGCACGCTCGCCGGCTACTTGCGAAGAGCACACCACAGTTGCAGCAGAATATAAAATACGGCAGAGATGACCAATGTGACATGTACAACCTGCGAAACGGCCTGTGGGGACCGCGTCGAGCTTACACTGTTACGAGACCCGTTCCTTGGTTAGCTCTGCAAATTCTTCGCACCCTTTTGAGCTTGAACACGGCTGCTCCTTGCGTCGAGTGCATAATATGGTGTATGCGCTGTCCACGCAGAAAATTCGACAAACATGAGTTTACAGGCCATCAGGTACAGCAATGGCAAGCTCGAATTGTTGGATCAGCGATTGTTGCCGTACGAAACAGTATATCTGGATGTACCGAACTCCAAGGCAGCATGGCAGCAGATCAAGGTAGTCCGGCAGCGGTCCTGCCAACCATCGCGCTTGGGACTGTCTTTCAGTGTTGGTTGCACGGAGGCTGGAAACTAAGCATACTGTATGGCGAATTACAGGATATGGTGGTGCGCGGAGCGCCAGCTATTGGGGTCACCGGGGCGTTGGCCCTTGCTGTGCACCTTATCTCTGGTGGCCGGGGCAAGCAGTACAGTAGTGTCCAGGCTTGCGTGCAGGACATAGCAGACACCATGGATTACCTGGTGACAAGGTGATTAATGATTCAGGCATTATGTGCTGCTGTTGTGGAGATAGCTGAGCCCAGCCGTTGTGCATCCAGCCCTCACAGGCCAGCCCATAGAGTGGATGTGTATCCCTGCAAGCAGGGCTGTGACCAGTGGAGTCATATACTGTTTGAAGAACAGGGACAGGTCTCTCTGGTGCCATGACGCGGGGTTGGGACTGCATGCTATAGCATGCACATCGGTACTCAGAACACAAATTTGCCTCTTGGTCTGCATGTCGTGCATGTTTTTTCACAGCCGGCCTACAGCAGTTAACCTGGCAGATTCAGCAGTAAAGCTTAAAGCAGTGGCAGCAAAGGCAGCTGCTCAGCCCGGTGCAACAGCTGAGTCTGTGACTGCAGCAGTGGTGGAAGCAGCAGAGGCAACACTGGATGAAGACATAGCAGCAAACAAGGTATGAGTTGTTGGTCCTGCAGCTAATGAAGAGTGCTGTGTACCCTACCTTCAGTCCGTGAATGCCTGCAAGTACAGCAAGAAGCTGCTAGGGTATCACAGAGAACCTGCAGCACACTGACTGCCGAGTGACATTGGTCTTAGTTGGGCTGCCATGTTGTGTTGATTCATGGTTGGTTGTGGTGCAGGCTATAGGTGCTGCTGGCGCTGCTGCTCTCCTATCAGCTGTGGCAGCTCGGGGCAAGGCTCATGCCAGACCAGGCAGCAAGGTGACAGTCCTCACACACTGCAACACAGGCAGCTTGGCCACAGCAGGATACGGAACAGCATTAGGAGTCGTGCGGGCGCTGCATGAGATGGGCAAGTTGGAGCGCTGCTATGCATGCGAGACGCGACCGTATAATCAAGGTACAAAACCAAGGGGTTGTGTGTGCTTTTGTTCAAGTTTGGGTGCCTTGAAGCAACAGCCACCAGCCTCTGCAGTTTACTGCAGCCAATGTCTGCTGTGAAGCAGCGCAACAGTACAAGCTCACTGCCAGGCTGTTGTACTAGAACTCTTGAAGAAGCCACCATATCAACCCGCTGAATGCTAACGCTGCAATAAGCAAATGCAAGCCCGAACAGGACCCTGCATGTTGCCTGTGCTGCAGGTGCTCGTCTGACTGCCTTTGAACTGGTTCATGATGGCCTGCCAGCCACTCTGTTAGTAGACAGCGCAGCAGCAGCCCTGATGGCACAGGGCAAGGTTGACGCAGTGGTAGTAGGTGCAGATAGGGTTGTGGCAAACGGCGACACAGCAAACAAGATCGGCACATTCTCACATGCTGTATCTGCCCAGAAGCATGGAGTCCCATTCTTCATTGCTGCTCCTACTACCACACTTGATGCCAACCTGTCTACTGGAGATGAGATTGAGATTGAGCAGCGACCCGCTGAGGAAATCACACACTTCAAGGGCCAGAGAGTAGTGGTAGAAGGCATACAGGTCAGCAGGCCAATTGACCAAACAGACATAGCCATTAAACGCTCTGAGTGACGTGCATAGTGTGTCTTTTGCAATAAGGATCATTATGCAGGGTTTCCTACAGCTGGGTTGCATGATATGCTTGCACAGCGTCATCATGTTAGCAGTTTTCAAGCATTCTGACCAATTTGTGTGGCGCCAGGTGTGGAACCCTTGCTTTGATGTGACTCCTGGTGAGCTGATTGAGGGTATCATAACCGAGGAGGGTGTAGTGCCACGAGACATTGCCACAGGGAAGCATAAGGTGACGGAGTTCATGGCAGCAAGGGCGGCTGCACTCAACAAAGCTGCAGAAGCCAATGGCACTACAGCAGGTGAGTGCTGTGTTCCTCATGGGACATCGGCGTAGATTGCCACACATGCCTGCATGCTTGCTCTGTGTCTGTCTGATAGCGCCATGGCAGCATCCTTGCGTAGACTTGTTGGTCCTGCAACAACTGTGTTTCTTTTGTTTTCAAGGTACATCTGCTGCTTTGTCTGCAGCACCTGCAGGTCCCAGTACCAGCAGTGTGACTGCTCTTGATGCTGCTGGTGTGGTAAGCTACCTGTCAGCCCGTCCTGATCTGGCAGCTCGTGTGGGACCACCTGGCTCTGAGAGCAGCTGGACAGTCAAGGAGGTTGGAGACGGAAACATAAACTTTGTATTCATTGTACAGGTGTGTCCTTTGTGTGTATCTTGCTATCTTGCTTGTTGCTTTCTGACCACGCACCTCACTAGCCAAATCTCTGGCACCTCAGAAGGCATTTTGATTGTGTGTCGGCTCAGGCGAGTCAACAGTGTTTGCTTGTCTCTTCTGCATGTGCAGTGCAACAATGCTATTATTGTCTCAGCTGTGCTTTTGTATCAGTGATAGACGCCGGAACCTTGCTGCTGTTGGTGTTGATGAATTCAATCTGTGTCCTGCAGGGTCCAGCTGGTGGAGTTTGTTTGAAGCAGTCCTTGCCATATGTGCGTTGTGTGGGAGAAGGATGGCCTCTCAGTCAAGATAGATGCAGGATTGAAGCAGAGGCTTTGCAGCTGGAGCACAGGCTGTGCCCACAACATGTACCAGAGGTGTGAAGTAACAGCAATTTAATGTTAGTGGTAGATTGCAGGGTTGCGTGTCTTCCCAGTGGGCGGCCTACAATTGGAGTTACCATGTCCAGCATGCGCCTTGGACGGGAAGCAACCATCTTGCTTCATCCCAGGGCTATGCAGAGTGTTATGTGAAAGACACCAAGGACTGATGCATGTAGCTCATGCCCTGGCGGTCTATACAAAGCATGCTGTCTGAGGTCATGCTGCCTTTCTGCAACACTGCAGGTGTACGTCTATGACCCCAGCAGTTCCATCTTTGTGATGCAGCTGCTAAGCTCACCGTATATCATTCTGCGACATGCGATAATCAAGGGAGAGATCTATCCCAAGGTTGGCAAGCATGTTGGCGTGTTCCTTGCTGATACACTATTCAACACAAGCCTATTGGCCATGGAGACCCGCAAATTCAGGTGGGGCTGCTAGCTGAACAGCTCACGCAAGAAACTTGGCAGCTTGTACGTGTGTCAGAAGTACATCAGCCTCGCAGCCTGCTGGCACAGTAATCCTGTGAGCTGTTTGTTGTCTGCACAGGAGCATCACAAGTTTTTCTGCTGCTGCAGTCTGCATCAGCCGCCAGATGATGACTGGCAGCCTGCTGACACACTCTCAGTACCGAGTGGTTATGCTGTTTCTGCTCTACAACAGCCCCTCAGCTTCCCCCTGTTGCTGATGTATGCAGGGAGATGGTGGTGCGTTTCACAAACCCGGACTTATGTGCTCTCACAGAGCAGGTCATCTTCACAGACCCCTACTACCAGGCCCCTTTGAACCGCTGGACAACTCCACAGCTTGATGCAGCAGCAGCAGATCTCAGAGCTGATGTGGAGGCCAAGGCAGCCATCAGCATACTGAAGCGCAAGTTCTGTCAGAGCACAGATGCACTCATACATGGGGACTTGCACACAGGGAGCATCATGGTGCGTTGAAGAGTGTAGATGCTCAGAGTGTTTTCGCGCTACCACTGCATCTAACAGCAGCCTTACAAGTCAGCAGAGGAGTATCAGCGCTGATAGCTCTGCGTATGAAGGCAGTATGGCCACTCTAGCATGCATGTATCACAGTTGGTGACACAGCGCACAACAAGCTTTGCTCAATGTGTAGCCGGGTCTGTGTCTACTGTCTGCAGGTGACCCCTGAGACCAGCATGATGATTGACCCTGAGTTCGCTTATGTTGGCCCGCTGGCGTTTGACCCTGCAAAGATCATCGGGGAGCTCATTATCCCGTACTTTGCCTCTGATGGTAATGAGGCTGCCGAGGGTGCAGGCAGCAGAAGTGCTCAGAGGACCTGGCTGCTGCAGAGCATTGTAGACGTCTGGGAGACATTCAGCAGCAGGTGACCATGTGTTTCAGCAGCATCCGATGGCTGGGGAATAGGGAAAAGAACCCAATACGATCGAACACCTCAGAGAGTATATGCATACTGTTTGCCTGCGTTGTGCAGTGTGCAAACCTATGGGTGACATAGTGTTGTATAGCCGACCCAGACTAGCAAAGCTCTGTGACCTCTTCTCTTATGTGCTGCCCTGCCCATGCTGCTCTTGCTGCTTTCAGGTTCCTGGAGCTATGGAATGCCAAAGTATCAGCTAGCACAGCAGGTGGTGCTGGTGACTTGTGTCCAGCAGCATTGATGGGACCAGCAGCTGACAACGGGGCAGCAGCGCTAGCAGCAAGTCAGCAGCAGTTCATGACAGAGCTGTTTGCTGACACTCTTGGCTTTGCGGGTGAGCCGGGCCTTCTTCTTATGTACATCTTTGCATATTTTTGCAAAACACATTGTTCAGTTGCAGAATATGTGTTATGAATGGTGACCTATGCTCTAATTGTATGACATCTTGTACAGGACATGCACTACGAGCCCAAGGACTGATGACTTGCTGATATTTGCTTGTTTCAGGGTCTTTCATCATTCGTCGTTTGGTTGGCATAGCTCACACAGCAGACATGGACAGCATTGCAGATGCAGATGTACGGGCTGCTTGTGAGCTGCGTGCACTGCGCTTCGGGCGGCATCTGCTAGTTGAAGGTGCAAAGACTTACAAGGATATCAGGGCATTGACGGCAGCAATAGCAGCAGCACGGCAAGTTGATGGCTTGACAGCTGATGCAGCTGCAGCAGCTGTTTGAACCATGAATGCAGGTGAACTTCCCCAACAACAGTTGTTGGCACTGCCAAACAGGGCATTGAAGGGGTCAAGGCTGCCACACACTACCGAGTATGCATATAGCTCATGCAACCTTGTAACACAGTGACATTGTTCACTGCGTGTCAAAGTGCTGTGTAAACAACCCCGGGTGTAACAATGATTGTGGATGTGCAAGTGCTGTCGTGTGCTGAGGTTGCCATGTGCAAGAATACTCTGCTCGTGTAGCAAATGCTGCTTTTCAAGGACCGCCACCCACTGGGTATGTTGAAACAAAGCAGGTTATGTGTGAAAAGCTGGGACTTGTAGCAGGCTTATCAATAACACAGTGTCTCACATGTGAATCGTGCAGCAGCTCGAAGGGTTTAACATTACGTCAAAACGGAGTTTCAGGTACCAACAGGGCAAATGGTATGCTGAGTAGTTTGAAACCAGGTCACCGGTATTCATATGATGACGTACTACAATATTTATTGCAATGCAGCTCCACTGCAGTTTCTATCGTACAGTGCTGCAGATCAGTTTTTCTACAGTAAGCCTGCCAGTTGTGCTATGTGACACCATTCTCAGCTTGGCAGCTGGTTGCCGTATCTCATGCTGTGTTGACAACCGCAGGTAGGACGATGGGGCCCAATGTTGCACCCGCTACTTGCTGCTAACATTCATGGGTGAAGG
>LWCB01005678.1:0-30615 GCA_001630525.1 Coelastrella sp. M60 | reverse complement strand
GTTGCAAGCAAGCAGTTGGGATATTCACCCACGCGTATCTCGCCAGAGTGAGTATCACTGAATTTCATATGCAGGCGAGACACAATCTGTCAGGTGCAATATTGTACTACCAACTTCTTTGACAGTGAGTCTACTGCTCTCCTCAGAATGGTTCCAATCCACCGTAACGCCTTCAGCACGTGGCAGTCCGCGCTTGTGCCTGCTGCAATCCATCAGTTATAACCAAATAGAAAGAAGATAAGTTGAGCTCTGCTACTTAGGTGGTGCAGCGAGCATGCCACGGCCAACGGTGCTTCGCTGTGAAGGCATAGCACCATTGCTGCTGGGTACACTTCTCGTCCATCTTGATCGCCAATGTGCCAACTCACAACTCTCCGCTGTCAGCAATACGACACTGGTTTACAGGCCTGTCCATGGCTCCTGTCTTCTGGCCCTCAATCTTCTGCACAACATCAAAGCCATCCACCACCTGCGACACCAGTACAGCAAAAGTTTGCCGCCAGCATGCGTTTCATGCAGCTACAGCTCGTACAGCATGTTGATCAGCCTTCCAAACTCGCTACCACACTGCATGATGTCCCTCTTTCTGCTCACCCAGCTGAACTGATTTGGTTGTGCCTGATGCAGCAAATGCTCTGTCAACGTTATCAATCCCTGATTCACAAATCAGTCCTGTGCTACTGCATGCAAGCTTGCTGCTTCGCTTGGATACCTGCTGGAAGCCACAGTATCACAGCCATCAAACAACATTTTATGTGCACTTCCTGCACATAATACTCTGCTGCAGAGTATCACAGGCCTGAGCACAGAAAGCTTAAACTGTCCAATCAGACGCCCTTGCTTCTAATAACGAGCAACAGCTGACAATATGAAGTGTGCGTACCTCCCCAAACACCACATGCCTGCCATCCAGCCAAGGTGTTGGAACAGTGCACAGGAAGAACTGACTGCCATTAGTGTTGGGGCCTGAACAGTGACACACACAGCAACACATCTTGCCCATCAGTACTTCAGCGCCTCAAAAATTGCATGTCAGTCTGTTCCCGGCCTGAGCCAATCAGTACAGATCGGCCAGCTGAGCTTACTGGACAATCATGACCTACATCTGGCGTCGTCATGATGCCCGCTGCTGTCACTGCCTTGCCTGAACAGGCTGTCCCACTAGAGCTGTGTACCATGCAGTGCAACATAGTGCAGAAATGCAGTGTGGAACCCATTGCAACATCCCAATAAAAGCTGGCGAAGTGATGTATCACGCATTACTGAGTGTGTCTGCCCATATGAACGAAGGCTGTACAAAAGCACAGTATGGCCCCAGTGCAGGTTCTACAGCTGTGTTAGGCATACCATATGTTGCATGGCGAGTTTTGTATCACAGCATGACACCCATATGGTGTACCGTGGGGTATTTTAACCCACTGATTCTGGTCACCCTGTTGGTGCATGCCATGCAAACGAGTGCTGCACCAGCTGCTGCTGCTGCACCAGCTGCTGATTTTATCACCTGCATTGGCCATAGACAGGATGCCAGCTCCTGTGTGCTTGAACTTGAAGTTCTCGTCAGGGAACTTTGCGCCATAGATGGACTTGCCACCGGTACCATCACCAGCTGTGAAGTCGCCACCTGAAACAGCATGCAAGCGTACAAGAGAGCATAAGAACAGCAGGAGCAACAGCAGCTTTGTATGCAATTGATAATACAAGTTGTGCAATGTAGAAGCTTTTGCAAACGCTAATGTGGACAAATCTTTAGAAAGCTATCACACTTCATACCATGCAGCATGCTGGATCACTGGCTCATAAACACTCTTTGCTAACCCTTGAGTCCTGCAGGCAATGCATCCTCAGAGATAACATAAACCACTAAGGTGCCGCTGTTGCTGCTCAAATCTAACCCCTATTCACTATTGAATTGGTTCAAGGCCTGTTGTGCACACAGATATCGCACACAAATATCGCTGCAAACAGAAGGGATGTCAACCAACAGCAACAGCAACAACTGCTGCCAGAAATACTTTCATGTGTATTGCTTTTCATTGCGTTATATTCTATGTTGCGGCTGCTACTGTTAGCACTGCTGCTGCTGCAGTCCTCACCCTGAATCATGAAGTCCTTGATCACCCTGTGGAAGCTGCTGCCCTTGAAGCCAAAACCCTTCTCACCGGTGCACAGAGCGCGGAAGTTCTACAGGTCATAACATGATATGTTACCTTGAGGTATTTGCCAAACTTCAAGGTGCATGACGTAGCACGTAGCTACAGTCTAGTATCATGGGTTGCACAGTCTGACAGTGGATGCAGCACCACGCAGCTGGCTATAGTGTACCAGTACTCAGCAATGTTGACTGTGTCTTTGCACTTGCGAGTTGATATACATGTAATACTGCAATTTTTGCTGCTGGAATACAGCCAATGACGTTGCATTGCTGGGGCCACAGCTGTGTAACATGCAAACAACTTATTCTGTCTGTGGAACAAGCCCCTCAATCAGTCATGGATTGGCTCTGGCAACAAACAATACAGCAGCTGTGATGATTATCTCAACTATTCCAGGCTTAGCTGTACCTCTGCTGTCTTTGGGACGTCGTCACCATAGAGCCCCATTGTGATACGACCTGCAAACATGTAGCAGCAGCAGCAGCAGGATGTGCAGTGTTGAGCTGCCTATGCACCTGAAGTACAGTGCAGTATGCATTGTGCAATCTGCAGTGTGCATTGTGCAATCTGCGTGACAAAGGCCCGAGAAACCTGCAGTGTAATTTTGTCATGAGCAATCTGCAGGCTTGATGACTCTGTCAAGTGCAGTCTCCAGGTGGGCTGTGCTTTGCTTTGGGTGCAGTCATGAACAGCCCAGCAACAGAACATCTGCTCAAGAAGATGACTCCAAGAAGAAAGATTTGGGAAAAGGTTATGTTACCTGCTGGCTGGCCCCCGATCTCAATGTCGAAGAATACCTTCTTGGTGATGGCACCCTCATTGTGGGCAGCAGTAGCCATACACCTGACAGGGGTGAAGCATCTGCCTGCTGCACGCTGCACACGCACGCATGACGCACGCATAGCGCCACGAGGCATCTGAAAAGCACATTGAAAAGCATTGCTGCGTTTCGAATGAAGTCCTGTTGAAGCTGCCGCGACACCGAAACATAGCATCGCCAGCGCTCAGATCGTCGCTTGCTATGTGCATTGCATTCAAGCGGTCATGAAACAACCAAACAAATACCCTAGCATTCTAAGTGCAACTTCTGCGCTCCCAACGTGAGCGCCAGCTGACTGGTTGGTTCAGATCACTGCACCAACTGGCCGACAGTGCTGCCCTGCCACCATATGAGACTTGCTGAGCATGGATGTCGCATACTATACATCCGTATTTGTTACAGACCTGAGCCATCGCCATTGTGCAGTTGGTGAGTCAGCTAATTTACAGTGAGCCACACAGGTGTTGCGGGGACAATGGAAGCCACTACAAAGACGGAGAGCCGAGGATCGCGCACTAATCACAAGCTTTGCACTCCCAAAGTCTATCTTGAAGAATATCAGCAGGCGCTAGGTCTGGTCAAGGTATCGGTGTGTTACAACATGATGCCAGCAGTACAAGTGCCAGCCCTGGGAGCAGCAGCAATGGCACCACCGCCATAGGAAAACGCTGCACCAAGAGTTTAGAGTTTTTCTCTCTGGTTCAAAGTAAAGTACCCACTACACAATGCAACACGGCAAACACAGGCCTCGTTGCCACATGATCTACCTTTCACATGCAGTACACCTTCAAGTTGGAGGTCAGAACCACAAACAGAAGCAGCCAAGTCAGGTCAGATGCCATCCAACTTAGTTTGCATGTGCACACAAACAAAGCTGCTTTTTATGATGAAAACACATGAAGACAAGCAACGAGGTGCTGACAAAGGTTTCTGTTTCAATGCAGCACAAGCAGCATAGTCCCTTATGGTACAGACCCAACAGCACTCACTGCTGTCTTCCCCCTCATCCCACGCTTGTGTACACCTTCTTTTTGGTGCACACATGAGGGCGTACACACACACAAGTACACACACAAGTACAGTAAGCATGCATTCATATCTCTGCTACAACTCAAGGTAGCAAGCAAAGAAGAAAGGTTAACCCAGTCAAAACTGCTGCTTATGATCGCACATTGACAGTGCCTCAGCAGCAGTGCTACACAGTCAATGCCCATTGCTCCAAGAGCATCCATCTCATGAGCAGCAGCAATAAGAAGCCTTACCCAAGCAGGAACCAAGTCTGCTCAAGTCTGAGCCCCGAAGCCGCTGCACTGTATGGTAAGCCCAGATCATGTTCTGCGCACGATACATGGCTGCATGTATGCGCTCCCTCAACTGTCGTCTCTCCTATGTTGAAACCATGATCATAACAGCAACCTGCTGCTAAGAAGAACACCCCTTGCTCGCACCACTGTCAGCCACACTGTGCATAAATTGCTATACAGACTTCGCTGCAACACTTCAAGCTCTCATCATCACACCTCAACTTCTCCTCGAAAATGATACGTACCCAACACAGCATGTGCGGAGCTGGATTGAGCACCAGAACACAACAGAAAGACAACAGCCATGCAGCTCTCTTCGCTTCAAGACATGCTGATATCTTCGCAAGTAACATCCATCGCTAAACACCACTACAGCCAACAACAAGCTCATGACATCGCAATGCACTGCTGCATCTTACAACACCTAACAGCGTCCCGCTCATCCAACCGAGTACAACAGCAATGCACTGCTACATATCGATCATCCGACACAGTGGCTCAAGGGGGCTTCCCAAGCACATCTCAAAAACACCACATAGAGCTGAACTGGTTTCCACAACCCTTCTCAGCTTACAAATCCTCCGAGGTGCAGAACTGCAGGCTACAAGGCCCTGATAGGCAAGCTGCACACCTTGGCAGGTGTCACTTTGCCCCATACTGCAACACATGCAGCACCGACAAGACACATGGCACACCCACAGGACGCACAAGCAGCAAAGCCCCTGGTTTGTTACAAAAGAGAATTTCATGTCATGTCAGGACTATTAGATGACAACAGTCTCTATGTTGAGCAAAGTGGTGTGATCATAGATATAACACAAGTCTACCACCCAATACAGAGCAAACATCCTACCTTAGCTGAGCAGCTACCTACATAAGCTGTTGCAGCCCTCTCATGCTGTTGACTACAGTCTGATGAGTGGGTATACAATGCACAAATGCGGCACTATCCAACGTAACGTACAACCACATGATTCCATGCTTTTGTAACACGAGCTCCAACAAGCATAGGCTGTTAGAAACTTACTGTACCTCAAGCATGAAGGAACCATGGAGCGCGGTGCATAAGGCACTCTGTACAGTCACAGCGGCAAGCACGTTGTTATGCAGACACCACACAAGCACATCACCACCCCTGGAGAATATGGACCCTGCTCAACATGCGGCACGATGTGGGTCTGCTTGCACGTGTGATGACTACAAAGTGGGGGCGCTAGCAGCTTTCCAGTGCACTGGCCATTCAGTGAGCACCATCATGTAAGGAAACCCCCGACAATATAACCCGGGCAAAAGAAGTTTAGATGCAAGCAAGGTATTTGACTTGACAATCGACAATGGAGGTTGTCCGGGATGGTTCCATTCACTGCCCTCAGCAGGCTCATGCTGATACTGGTCGCCTCCCCTGCAGGGCTTTGGCCACATGGCTTTGGTTCTCCCTGCCCAGGGCCTTGCAGATGAAGTCCGATGCTTCAAGTAGTGTATCAAGGTTGACTCCGTGCTGGATGCCCAGGCCGTTCAACATGTAGACCACATCTTCAGTGGCAACATTGCCACTTGCACCCCTACAAAGCAGCCGCGACGCCAGAAGGTTGTTACTTATACGCAAGTTGCTTGATGATGGCTTCTGCAGGAACCGACTAGCAGGCACATTCATGCATAGGTGGGCGCTACAACATTCAGCGCGCACTGTTACTTGGTCAACTAGTGTGGGATGAAGCAGTGTAGGCTTGGCTACATAGAGCGATGACAGTTTGTTGTCATAGTCGTGACTCTAATGACATCGTGTACAGCAGCAGAAAGCATTCACTTACTTGGCATAGGGGCAGCCTCCCAAACCAGCGACTGAAGCATCCACAACACTTATGCCCATCTGCAGAGCTGCCAGAATGTTGGCAAGCGCCTGACCATACGTATCATGCAGGTGTACTGCTAGCTTCTCCATGGGGATCAGCTCAGCTGTTGCTGCAATGGCCGCTGCTATTGACGCAGGAGTCCCAACTCCAATCGTGTCTGATATAGACACTTCATAGCATCCCATATCATAGAGCGCTTTTGCAACTCTAGCTGCTTGCTCTGGCTCCACTTTGCCGCTGTATGGACATCCGACAGCGCAGGAGACATAGCCTCGAACTGGGATGTTTGCTTGTTTTGCTGCCGCTACAACTTCTTTGAAACGTTCTAGTGACTCTGCTATGCTGCAGTTTATGTTTTTCTGGCTGAATGCTTCGCTGGCTGCCCCGAAGATGGCTACTTCGTCAGCACCAGCTGCCAGGGCACGCTCAAAGCCCTGCATGTGTTGAAGGACATGCACAAGACGTTGCACCCAACATGAGCTGTGAGTTCTTTAGCACAGCACCAGCCAACAGCTGCAGGTTGCAAACATCATCAGCTTGTTCAACTCAACACTAAAGCTGATGCATGCTACACCACGGCTATGAAGCTTGTACAACAAAATACATATGCAGGGTGGCTACTGCTTGGACGTGTGTGCTGCAGTAGCTGATTGTGGTAATACCTTGAGGTTGGGTGTAAGGCAGGTGTAGCGTACACCTTTCCGGCGCTTGATCTGCTGCATTACATCTGTGCAATCTGCCAGTTGTGGCACCCATTTGGGTGACACGAAGGATGTGGCTTCAATCACTGGTAGCCCACTTGCTGACAGATGGTCTATAAACTCTACTTTGGTTGCTGTTGGAATCGTGCCCGGTTCATTCTGAAGCCCATCACGTGGACCAACCTCTACGATGGTAACACTGCTCGGCAGCTTGTTCTGAAAGAGGCCCTGCGGGTTGATGCAACACGAAGTCAGACGTCGGGAAGCAGTTGACCAGCAAAGACTGTAAATGCAGCGCATCAGGCATGAGCCATCTGAGCGACAATTAACGTAGTCTGCCTGTATCACTTGTACGTACCCAGCCTGTTGATGTCGAGTAGCTTGCAGCATTGTGGAATGCTGATGACAACAGACCCCAAGGAGCTGACAAACTCCTGGCAAAGTGCAGGGACTCTGAGGTTGCGCTGAAATTGTCGACTGCAGTCATTGTTCTGGCAATATAACTCATGGCTTGTCTAAATCCTGTGGTAGCCATGTCGGGAGCTGAAGCCTGGCGCGGTGAGCGTTTGGAAATAAGCCAACACCCCGCATTGTATCAACTCTACACACGCACATGAAACTCCAGCTTCTGTCCCATGTGCTATGCTAACAGCCACGGATACTAGTGCGCCGATGTCTGAGGTTCTGCTGCTGACTTGGCAAACAGCCGTGGCGCCTGTCCTGCGACTACAGTGAGATATTCTAAATCTGCAGCTGTTTGTTGTAGATTAGGAAATGATTGCGTCTAGTTTCTTGCTACCCAGCGACTCGTGACCGGAGAAGCGAGTCCCGCTCGTACTTCAGAAGTACGGCATCTCAGATGGCAAGCATTTCTACCAATTGTGCCCTGTGGATATATATGTAGCTACAAGCTAAGAGAATTGGCCAGGGGGTCCCCGACGCAGGGTGTTGAATAACGAGGTAAAACACAAATGGTGCTCGCTTGGCATCCTGCAGGACGTTGAAGCTGCTGTTGTCCACTTACAACTTGTGTAGCCTGCACTCTCAAGCCTTCTGTTGTATTTGACACGTGGTCAATTGCCCGCCTGCATCTGTTGGCTGTTAGGTGGTCAGGCAAGTCGCTGACATGTTCCTAACTCGGACAGTCAAGTTGACTGACAGTCCTATCTGTCTGGCAGACTCCTAAGCAATGCAGGTGTCAGGCAAGTAGAACCTTTTGGAGTGCAATCAGAGGAAACACTGGTTTAGAATAATACTCACTTCTGTCAATGCGGCCGCGCTTTGACATGAAGAGTGCATCAGAAACCAGCGGTGACAGGTGGTGCAGCAGCTGCTGCACACCTCAGCGGCGTCTCCAATGATGAGCATGCTTGAGGGCTATCGACAATCTAAATTATCAGATATGCAGCATTGTAGTTAGTCGGACCTCTTGAACAATGTGCCATGGCACTTGAAGTCAGAGCTGCGTGTCAGGCTCGCACTGCTAACATGGCTAACACAGTAAGCCCATCGTGACGGCGACAGACATGACATTCGTTGGCTTACGGTAACTGCTTCCAATTACAAAGTGCATTAAGGGAGTCTGCAAGCGTCAGCAAGGCTTTGGACATGTGTCAGTTGAGTGCTTCCTAGTGTTGCGTGAGCTTCTTCGGCACTCTAGCGGTTGTAAGCAAGTAATAAACCTTTATGACAGTTTGGCTTGTGCTTCGTGCCTTTGTTCGGGTTCTTAGCACATAACGCCATATCCTGTTCGCCAATCAAAGCCACGACGCCCGTCTTGTAACGAGGCTGCCTCGCTGCAGGCTTGGTGTTAACATCAACTGCTTGGAATAAACAGCTGCGCGGAGCTGCTGCTACCTTGTGGCTGCTCTCTGACCAGCAGTCATCTGTTTGCTGCACAGCAAGTCTCAGTCTGTGCTTGGACCAGCTCGCTAGACTTTCTCGCCAGCAGAACGCTCCACCAAGCAGCATCACCTATAGCATAGATAGTCAGCCATGCCAAGCGGTCTGGGATCTCTGCGCAACAAGCCGCGCGGTGGGGACAGGCCCAGTTTGCTGGACAGAAGGCGGCCTTTCTTCACAGGCGTTGATAGATTTGGGACGAACAAATGGGCCACTTACATGAATGACCCTTTCCATACACTGCTCAACCTTCCATGGTGTGTCTGGTGAAGATGCAGCTATGTTCTGCTGTCAGCAGACAGCACTGTCAGAACATGTCCTTGCTTTCAGCATCTGCATGCGACTTGGAGTGTCTGCTGTGTAGCAGGGACTTCGTACTGGCTCTTTGCTGTATATGACACAAGGTGCCTCCTCAGCATATATGCTTTGTGTCCGTAGACTCTGTTTTGAGTCCTACTGTTAATGTGCGCTACTTTGATCATTATCGTCTCTCCTGCGAGCACACACTTTTTTAGTATGGGACAAGCACCAGGCAGCAGCTAGTTCAGCAGAATTTCTTATTACCGTGTTCATTCACACCTGCAGGTGGAAGTTCATCATCATCTTCTTCACAACCTACATTTTGCAGTTTTGTATCTTTGCTCTCATCTACCTTGCTTTCCCCCAGGACTGCATATTCGGCATGGATAAGCAGTTCGCATATGCCTTATGGCTCAGCAGCAGAACAGCATCTACACTGGGGTTCAATGAGATATACCCCAGGCCCACATGCGTGGGTGGTAACTTGGTGGTTATGTTGCAGGTGAGCAGCGGTAGTGGTTCAGTTTGCATTGGTGCCTGGCACCCTCTCTTCAAATGCTGCGTGCGGAAGATTTGCAAGGCCCAAAACAGATTCTAGGCATAGCTCAATCGCCTGCACGTGCCTAGGTCACGGCAGCAAGTGGCTGAAGCTGTGTGGCCAGTACCAAGTTTGCTGATCAGTGTTTAATGACCACTCTGCCTTTGAATCTCCAGGGCATCTGCTCAAGTCTGATCAACTTCATCATGTTGGGCCTGGTGTTTGCTCGCTTCTCAGCACCATTCAAGCGCGGCAACAGCATTCGGTTCAGTGATGTATGCACCATCAACAGACACAGCAGCGGATATTGGGCTCTCACATTCAGGTGGGTGGCTACTTCTGTCTGCAGCAGTTGCAGGGTCAGGCCATGCAGTAGTGGCTGTTTCTGTTCCCCTGTGCGCTTCTTGTGAGCGCTCCTGTCAGCGCTTACTGTTGCTAGAAACAACAGTTGCCAGATGTTTGCCAGCCCAGAGACACCTCTGCGCAGTGAGCTGTTCAAGAAGGCGTCCTGCACTGTATGTTCAAACGGCTGGGCTCCTGTTGTTAACCTGCAGGGTTGCCAACATGCGCAAGCACCAGCTCCTGCATCCTGATATCAAGGTGCTCGTGACAGCAATTGACTCAATCACTCCTTCAAACTATGTGTTTGAATATCTTCACGTGGAGTCGGTTGACATGCAGCAGATGAACCTCCAGCTGGGCTTCCCTGCACATGTGGTGCACATCATCAAGCCAGGAAGCCCCTTGTACAACCTGAGCCTGCAGGTGGGAAGTTCTCAGTGTGCGAATATGACATGTATAGTGTCTGTTGTCAATCAGCTCTATGCTGTGCTGTTGCTCCTTTGTCGCTCATGGCCGGCACCTGTATGATGATGACAGTGCTGGCTGCATTATAATGCTGATCATGTTGCTGCAGGAGATGGCTGCTCGCATGATGGAAGTGTTGGTCTTTGTGGATGGTATTGATGCCATGACCAGCAAGGCACTACAAGCTCGCAGAAGTTATGAGCCCGCAGAGATGGCCATGAATGAGCAGGTGAGCTTCAACGATTAGCAGCTGAGGCGTCTTGAGAGGCAAGGCCATTCCTACACAAGTGTTGGCTAGCAGGTTTTCGCTGAAGTTAGAAAGTTGCCTGCCAAGTGCAAGGCAGCATTGCCTCATTCACACATGCTGCATCTGTCCAATATTATGTTTGTTGCCTGTGCCAGTATCGTCTTGGTGAAAGACAAGAAGCTCGCGAATGTTGTCTGCCTGCTGCAGTTCATTGACCTTCACCTGGAGATGCGTAGTGGCAAGCTTGGCCTCGACTTTGGTCAATTTGATGCCACAACCTGCAGCACAGGTAAAGCAATGAGCGTCAGCCTGGTGGGCAAAGGGATAGCAGTCATTCACTGCTTGGTGTCATGCAGTAAGTTGCAATAAGCAAAGCACGGCACTGCTAGACATACAGCTGCGAGCAGATCATGATGATTCACTGATATTCTCGTATGCATATGTGCATGTCACAGGTGACTTGTTGAAGGAGTATCAGGCATCCCCCCACCTGAAGGGCATGAACATGCCTGATGTACAGCATCACATGCAGCACATGCGCCACCTGACATTCAAGCGCCTCACGGAGCAAGCTGGTAACAGCAGCAACCGCCCAGCAGCAACAGCCGCAGCAGCAGGTGCTACCGGCGGTAGACAGCAGCAGCAGAGGATGCACATGACAGACATACCGCTGAATAGTGTCCATCAAGATCAGGTTGCTTCGCCACCAGGTGGTATGGCAGCTGGTAGCAGCGGATATGGAACAGTAGTCGAACTGGGGCAGATGAAGGATATATAGACTGCTGCCAGTAGCAGGTACCAACAGGCAGCATGGTATTGTAGCTATATCTGGTGCAATGAAGTATTGCAGCTTGTGTGGGGTGCATGGATATAGATCATCAACTTTCTTGGATGTGACGAAGAGCAGAAGCTGTGTGTGTGGAAGCTCGGGATGTTGATTTTTGCCGATATGCATACTGAGCTGTTGATGTTTTCTCAGCTTCTGAGAACGACCGTCACAGCTGCCAGCAGAGTAACCTGCAACACGTGTGTAGTGATGGTTCTGACAATGCAGATAAGTGGAAAGTTATGGGTGTCATGAGTGCATCACAGTCAGCACTGCGTGTTGGTTTATCGCTGTTGCATTCTAGACTTTGCAACTATGGGAACTATTACGCTGAGTGGTCTCCCCCTTCACAAGTGGGTTGGGATAGTAATCACCGCCTTGTCCGAAAGTGAGCGACTCACAGTGAGTCACTGGGAGATTTGAGGCGCGGGGCCGATGGCCGCAAGGCTATGGCTGTAAAGCAGTGATTATTATTATTATTACGCTGAGTCTCCTCACATGCGCTCTAATGTTGACATCGTCGCAACATCGGATGTTACAACAGCTCCACACAGTTTCATTGCCAAGTATGGTGCTAGCCGCTGTCCTGAAGGAGCGTTATGAAAGACATGGCCATGCAACACTGTTGGCGTATGAGATGCCTATAATAGTTGTACAACATGGACTATGTGGAGACTTCAAGATATCACTGCTTTGTTTAGTGGATGCACGTAGTCACTACAATAGTCCAGCATCCACACTTGCCATTGAAATGCTCTCGCTCTGACCTTGAGGTCTGTTCAATGGACAGTTTGACGGTCAAATTAAACCAACTTGGTGAATGATTCATGTTTGCTAGCAGTATTCTCATGCTGTCACGCTTTGTAAACAAGGTTTGGCCATGCAACATGAAATGTGCACAACAGAGCTGTATATGATGCACTGGGGCCGCTTTGTGTGATCTGATCAGTAACTGACAGCCTGTTGAGGTCCGGATTCCTCGCAGCTACTAGCTACTAGTAATCACTGCTTTACAGCCATAGCCTTGCGGCCATCGGCCCCGCGCCTCAAATCTCCCACTACTAGCTACTAGTAGTCAGCACTTTGAACAACTGTGTGAAAGCGATTTAGGTTGAACCGAGTGACAGGGAGACACCATTTTGATGGTTGCATTGCCGCATCATAGGCTATGATGCAAAGGATTGCATAAATGCCTGTCAGTGATCACCAGTGATAGTGAGCTTCGCATACAAAGCAAGCTGCTTCAAGGCAAACCCTACAGGCACAAATCGTCATTATGACGATCACATAATCTAGTTACTCATGCAACATGGTGTGCATGGTAACAAAGCATACAGTTGCTGGTGATAACAGAATATGTCATCAGGCAGATATCTTATTTGTCACGTCCCACAACACTGGTGGCACCTGGTCCAACCACCCCCATCAAAGCACACTGCAGGCACCCGGTGCCCAGGCTGGCAGCTGGATACCGTGATGCACATGCAACAAAAATACCATTGAAGTGTACCAGACTTGACGCTCAGACCTGTGAAATGCGTCGAAACGGCAGGCAAATGTCGTTGACAGGCATATGACACTGTAACGCATGTGCATACGCACTACCACAACACCCACTAGCAACAACAACCACTGCTTTCAGCCATACCAAGAGACTCTACCAAAGTTTGCCATCATAATTAGCCCCGAAGTTCCCAAATGTATTGAGTTGGAGACAGTGTTGCTGAGGGTGATTGAGATATCTGAGGCCTTCTAAAGGGTAACTTGACTTGTGCAGCAACGTGCATACAATGACAACAATGAGCTGATGATATTTCTCTTTTCAGGGGACACCGCCCAGAAACTCCAGCAATAAACATTATTCAATGGACTTTGAAAACCTGGGCATGCGCATGAGAGCAAGTAAATAATGACAAGTCAGACCTAAGGCCATCATGACTTTCAAATTGGTTCGGACCCAACAAAGCAAAAGAAAATACCATCAAACAATTCTGAACTCCAGAGCAGTGGCTTCAGCATCACAGGATGACCTCTGCTGCTGTCACTGCTGACCTGTAGCAGGCCACTGAGCCACAGTATATCAACTCTGAACTCGGCGTCGTAAAAATGCATGTAAATGCAGATTGTCCTCATCAAAGGTCCATGCTCTTCAAGATGATCATGCTCTTTTCTTAACCATTGCACTACAGTTGTGTTATGTCCGCCGGACATAGTATGTGACAAGAAACACAATTGGTACAGCAAAGAAGTGATGCAATTACAGCAATGTGAGCATCACCATCGTTTTGAAAACATTCTGAAGTTTGCTGACGTTGCAGCCACATGATTAAAATGCAATGCCATATGGCATGTCATCAGGCCCAATACAAGCTCACAATCCTCTGCTGCTAGTCAGTTTGCGAGAGACACCTGCTGCTGCCTTCTGCCCTGTTAACCAGGCCCCTTGAACTGTTGAAGGGTAGTCCCTGGAGCAGGCCTCTCCAGCCCAGTACAAGCGATCAACAGGCCTGCACAAATCCCTTCGAGCGTTACCAGCAGCACCTGCCTTCACATAAGAGTAAGATCCCAGGGCATAAGGGTCTGACCGCCAGCGTGTTATCACATGCTTGGACGGGTTTTGGACGCCGTTGCCAAACATACTGCGGAGGACAGTCATGACCTGAGAGATGGCATCCACATCAGAGAGCTGTTCAGCTGCAATAGCTGAGTCACCAGCCTGTCAAACAGCGGCAGTAGCAGCAGTGACGAGGACACAGTGTTATGGTTGACATTCAGACGCCACAGGGGTGCAATAAGTAGGGACTGCAAAAGATTGCAGACCGCAGAAGTTCTGTCACAAGTGGACTTATGCAGCAGCAGGTTGGTTGTACTGCTTGCAATAGTGATATGGTTGTTCAATTGTAGCCACACACTGACTGTGATTGTTGCAGGTGGGCAACATACTCAGATCCAAACTTTACCGGCACACTGTCAGCTGCCTTCTGTAGTGGTAGCAGTGCTAGCTTTGGTGTAACACCTGGCTGGCAGCTTATGCAAGGGCATCTGTAAACCTACTGGAGTGTACAATGCAGTAATTTGCCATGACATACCTGGAAGGCCACCAGAATATTTTGACCTGTTGCTGGCTTCAAAGAAAACAACTCCACCCACTGCACACCGGACCAAGTAGCAGGGATGCGTCCAATCCACTCTGTATCCGCCCCAACTTTAGAAGTCCAGAAGTCATTATTAAATAACATGATAACTTTGTTGAGCAGGCCTGAACCCAGTGTCCTGATAGCTTTCCCTTGAGCAGTGTTGACAATTGATGGTGAGAACATAGAAGTGTAAGAGGCTTGTAGGACACCAAGGGGGAGGGTGCAGATGACATACTTGGCATTGAATGTGCCCTTGTTAGTGGTGATCTGGCGGCAGGAGCAGCAACAACAAAAGCAGTGCAGCAGCAACCTGAATTACACGTATGATTGAGGCATGATGCAAGGCGGAGAGAAGACAATAGGTGATGATTGTGCTTCCACAGTCAGAGCTGATCGTCATCCTTGCGTCCCATAGAGCATGAAGGCAAGCTCGAGCAGGGGTGTGGCCATCAGCGCAAGTAAGCAACTGCTGACAAGATGCAGAATGCGTCCTGTGGCAACAAATACAAACAGCAACTTGCAGAATGCAGTACATGGTGCTCAACAGTCAGCTGCATCAACAATGAACCTGTGGAGGCTCTCATATTTTGAAGCAAAGCAAAAAGCAGCTACTAGCCTGTCGCTTACCTGCACTCCGGTGCTGCTTCTGGACACTTTGTTCACAACCGTGTTCAGTCGTACCGCGTTGGCAGCCGCCAGTTCGCCATACATCCCTTTGAACACCGTGTTGTAACCAGCCGGTGTGATGGCGTCCTCGCCGGCGATTCCCTTACCGGAGTTGAAGTACCATAAGCTCAATCTGCCTGTACTAGCTGCATACTCCTGAACGATGTTGTTATCGATCATGCGTCGGAGCCCAAGTTCGTCTCTCCCGGAGATGCGGTTCTCGGATACAAAATCTCTTACAGCATCTTCCAACGAGCTTCTGATTGAGCCCCAGTCTTTTTGGTAATAGTCCTCCAGCTTCGTGGCAAAATCGTCATACATACCCTCCAAACGATCCTGAGTGCCACGGTCGACCAAACTAGCTGGCGCGCCAGGTCTCGTCCCGTCGAAGGTGACCACATTGCCGTCAGTCACGACTGTTGGCAGTTTGAGCATCCTTGAAGCGTAAGTGAAGACTGGGTTGGCAGCAGTGTTGCCATGGAACCATTGTGCTCCTCTCTGCAGCAGCAGCAGCAGCAGCAGCAGTATTGGCACCGGTCACTCAATAGAGAAGCAGCTTCAACCCGTAAACTTCACTTCTGCTGCAAATATGCTGCAATCAACGACGAACAGATCAGCATGGACAATGAGAAGCCATCTGCACATACATTCACACTACAGATTGGATCGAGCAGGAATGAGTTGCTGCAATCTGGTGGGTACGGATCTGCGACACCCAGCAAACATGCAGGTTGTGCTCTGTGCATCAGTTTGAACGCTCATTGGTCATGTTAATCAAGCTGCAATTTTCTGTGTTCTACTATCAATTATGTCTCTGTCCTGAGACAATTTGTTGTCACAAACACCCACATGTGTACAGCAGCTGATTGCAAAACACAACACAGCCACGTTCAGGGGGATCACGCAGAGATGATCAAATCTTCACACCACTCTCACGACTGAATATAAAGGGCTGTAGCTGTCTTAACGGCAGTTCTGCTGTGCACACACGGGTTGAGTGTGATACAGTGCCTTGGTTCACAACATATGTCTATGTCTATGCTTTGGCGTATGCAACATTGTGTCAGATTCTGACCCAGGTTGACTAAATGTGCACGGTGGGACTGTTATCTCAACACTTCTGTCAGCGTGTCGCCTCTACAATTCTGCAGTCAGAGGTGCAGACATGCAGACAGACACTCTGATCACTACACTAGCCTTGGAGAGCCTACCTCAATGTTGATGGGCCAGCCACTGGGCTGGACGGTGTCAATGCGGCCGTATGGTCGATCACGAGCCTCCAGCACGATGACAGAGCGCTTGTGAGTCTTCTGTAGGTCGTACGCTGCTTTCAAGCCCGCGACACCAGCTCCTATAACTATGACTTCGGCCGAGTTCTGTGCTTCACACATGCGGGGAATAATGCACAACAGAGTGAGAGAAGCGAATCTCAAGAATAAACGCTTTTTTTTATCTAGCAATTTTGTAGGCTACAAAGAACCGGTGGCGCAGTATCGCAACGAATGCAACTCAAACGGTAGGACCCTGCCCTGTCACGGTACTGTGAGTCCTGCCCTATTTTGATGATCAACCAAACAGTTATATTGCAGCAGTTGAACACACATATATACGCTGCATAGGACCAGAAGGCACGGAAGCGCCGGAAGCAGAATCCTATGAGGTGTGATATATGTGTGATCTCGAGATAGGTCTCACTCATACGGAACGCGTCATAGTCATAGGGGGTCGTTATAATCATTAAAGGCCCATGTCGCGAACCGTTATAATCATTCGAGCAGCAGCAGCAGCAGCAGCAGCAGCAGCAGCAGCAGCAGCAAACAAGCTGCGCTTGCTTTATGAAACAGTAGAGAGGTGAGGCAAGCATTTGGGAAGCAGGGAACAGCATGCCTGGCGCGCAGTGTGGAAGCAGTCTGTTGCTTCGCGGCTTTGATCACTGCAATGATCGCACGCATTGCTTAGGTCGTAATTACGACAAATATTTAAATATTAGTTCAGTGGAGGATAGGACACGATGATCCAGCTAACTTGGCCGCTGCAGTTTGTACTTTGTACTTCTAACACTGCACGACGACATAATTTCTGGTCAGCAGGTCCAAGAATCCGGAGTTACACTCTTATATGTTTTTTTCACTGAACAACTCCTCAACGCATGTTGCTGTGCTTGACTTACTCGAAGAAGCAGCTGCTCTCCTTGATGGTTGAGCCGCGTCTCCTGCTCACAATGCCTCAAGTATGGAACGCATTGCAATCAACCAACTCAGACGTTGCTTCCGAGCTCACGCACCGCTGTAAACAAACACCCAGGGGTTGCTTACTACAGCATGTGTACTCCTCCAGATAAAGGTCTGCAGCTGTCAAGTACAAAGGCAGTACTTCTCAGTATGTCAACAGGAAGGAGCTCGTTCAACTTGATTGATGAAAAGCAACAGACAGGTACTATTTTTATTAAGTATAGGCTGGGCGATGCCTCTGGTCCTTTGGGCAACTCGCAGACCTGTTGAACATCCCAGACCTTGTGCTCACAACAGCAACTTATCAATATCCATGCGCACAAGTCGTCCAGATGCTCGACGCGTCTAAGCAAGCTTTCAAGACTGCCATTCATGTTCACGTGCTGCCATGCAATGTCTTCTTAGGCATTGGCAACAATTTCAGCTGACCATCAGTGGCTGAACATGGTTGCCCAAAACAAGCTGGATGTCTGTGCCAGCAAAACTCACTGTCCTATACCATCACCTGCTGCTTGTTCAGGCTACTTGCTACAACAGCAGCACAAGCAGTAGCAGCTGAGGTGCAGCGTGTTGAGTAGCTTGACACTTCCCATCACAGCCATGACAGCCGTTGACTGCATCACTTACGTTGATGTCCTGGGCAATGTATGCAGCGTCAGCATTGAGAGGATGCAGCAAACCAGCAATGCATGGTTGCGCAAGCTGCCATTAGTTGAGCTGCAGAAGCTGGCTTCTGGGGTCTGGCCCAGATGCTCTCATTGCCCTTTCTGTGGTGAACCACAACATAACTACTGCCCAGATGAGGGGCTTGTCTACTGCAGCAATGACGCTTGCATGCAACAGCTTGGTGACTTGGACGTGGCACGCTTCTTCTCTACAACCGCAAGCAGCAGCAGCAACAGCAGCAAGGGCTGCAGCAGCCACAGCAACAACGATGCTGCTATCAGCCTGCACAACAGAAGCATCAGCGAGGACCACAGCAGCAGCAGCAGCAGCAGCAGCAGCGAACACAGCTTTTGTCAGAGCTGCACCACTGTGCAGCATCCAGTGCTCAGGGTGCCATCAGCAGCTCACCTGCAGGGTCACGTCACATCAGGCAATAACATAGGCATGCACAAGAGCAGAGTATCAAGTGCTACGCTGTTGCAGCCAAAAGCAGCCCGTGCACATCGTCCTCCTGGCAAAGAAAGCCAGTTTCTGCAGTACAGATATCACCCCTTGACAAAGCAGAATGTGCTGAGTAGGCCCAGGTCTTGACGCCGGGGATCTACTGCAGTTCAAGTGGATCAGCAAGAACAGTCCATGCAAGCAGATGTTGATGAAGCTGGTGACATACCAGCTTCACCAATCAGCATAGCACCTGATGATGTTGAGAGTGGACATCCAGACACCTACGCAGAGCCACCAGGGCCATCTGCTGCAGCGGACACTGCCTGCTTGGGTAGTAATGAGGTCCAGCCCAATCAGCCGCAACGACCTGCTAGGTCCACCGCTGAGGGGCTTGCAGCGGAAGTCAACAACTGGAGGTTGTTTCATCAGGGTCAACCAACTTCTTCCTTGGAGATCTCTTTGAGAAATAAATCTGAACAGCTGCAGCTTGAGGAGGATGTGCTAAGCTGCTTGAGGCAGCACATCTCACAACAGGCTTGTGCTGCTGGTTGCCCTGCTTGTGGTGTACGAGTCTGTGACAACCCCCCTGATGCAGCAGCTCAAGTTGTCAGGGAGGTGGAAGTGCTGGTGGTGACGCAGCATTAATCAGTGTAATGGTACCTGTGATGGCCTGCAACAGGTAGGTAATTGAATCTTCAGAAGCACTAGTTGTGCAACCAGATTATGGTTAGAGGCCAGGCTTGAGCAAACTTTTTGTTCATGCTGGCCTATGCCTGGTGAGACATGTCATGTTTGCCCTCGCAGATGGAGCATTTGCTGCTTATGCATGTTCATAGGACATGCGCTGACCATGTACGTCATGGTGCCTGTTGTTGGTCCTGTGCTGTAGGTGTGAGACTGGGCAATTCGATCTGCACCCCTTCCAGGCTGGTTGCTTCCCGAGTAGTCCTGTGTTTGCTGTGAATCCTTTGAGAGTCAGTGGTTCAGGCAAGACACCTATACTCTGGTTCCGCAACGACCTGCTGGAGCATTTACTGATCACTAGGCAACATCAGTCGCGCATGGGCTTGGGCAGAGCAGCAGCAGCAATCAGGCAACACATGATAAGCAAGCGGACATGGGACAACAGAGTCTCATTAAGTCATTTCATGAGAAGCTCCGTTACGGTAACGGCAATCGACTCCATCATGCTGTCAAACTACATCTTTGAATATCTTCACGTGGAGTCGGTTGACATGCAGCAGATGAACCACCAGCTGGACACTCCTGCGCATGTCGTGCATATCATCAAGCCAGGGAAGCCCTTATACAACCTGAGCCTGCAGGTGGGAACTTATCAGTGTGGGGATATGACATGTGCAGTGTCTGTTGTCAATCAGCTCTATGCTGTGCTGTTGTTGCTTTGTCACTCCTGGCCGGCACAGTTGACAGTGCTGGTTGCTTTAGAATGCTGATAATGTTGATGCAGGAGATGGCTGCTCGCATCATCATGAAGTGTTGGTGTTTGTGGATGGTGTTGATGCCATGACCAGCAAGGCAGTACAAGCTCGCAGAAGTTATGAGCCCGCAGAGATGGCCATGAATGAGCAGGTGGGTGTTGCAATAGTTTCGCTAAGCAGAGATCCTGCACGAGGCGCCTGCTATTCTTGCAGAAGTGTCGGGCTGCAGGGTTTTGCTGGTCCATGTAGTTTCGTGTACATCTTACAGTCGCAGCAAGTGTAAGATAGAGTGCCCCATTAACAGATCATGATGCTGTGTTTTGCAAGTCATAGTTTGCTGACCATGCCAGCAATAGGATGTTCAAAAGCAAAAGGCTTATGAGTGTTGTTGGCTTTGCTGCTGCAGTTCATTGACCTTCACCTGGAGATGCGTAGTGGCAAGCTTGGCCTGGACTTTGGTCAATTTGATGCCACAACCTGCAGCACAGGTAAAGCAATGAGCGTCAGCCTGGTGGACAAAGGGATAGCATTCATTCACTGCTTGATGTCATGCACTGGCAAGTTGCAATAAGCAAAGCATGGGACTGTAAGACATACCGCTGCGAGCAGATCATGATCATGATGATTTACTGATATGTGTGCATGCATGTTTGTATGTCGCAGGTGACTTGTTGAAGGAGTATCAGGCATCCCCTCACCTGAAGGGCATGAGCATGCCTGATGTGTAGCATCACATGCAGCACATGCGCCACCTGACATTCAAGCGCCTCACGGAGCAAGCTGCTAACAGCAGCAACTGCCCAGCAGCAACAGCCGCCGCAGCAGGTGCTACCGGCGGCAGACAGCAGCAGCAGAGGATGCACATGACAGACATACCACTGAATAGTGTGCATCAAGGACAGGTTGGCTTGCTACCAGGTGATATGGGGGCTGGTAGCAGTTCATATGGAACAGTAGTCCCAGTCTGTTGGGGCAGATGAAGGATATATACACTGCTGCCAGTAGTAGGCACTAACAGGCAGCATGGTATTGTAGTTATATCTGGTGCAATGAAGTATGGGCAGGTTGAGTGAGGCGCATAGATACATATCGTCAGCTTTCTTGGATGTGACGAAGAGCAGTAGCTGTGTATCTGAAACCTCGAGGTGTTGATTTTTGCCAATTTGCATAATGAATTGTTGATGCCTTCTCAGCTTCTGAGAATGACCGTCACAGCTGTCAGCAGAGTACCCTGCAAGACATGTGAAGTGATGGTCCTGGTCACTGGCAATGCAGGGAAGTGGAAATCTATGGGTGTTATGAGTGCATCACAGTCAGCACTGCGTGTTGATTCATCTCTGTGCGAGTTGTCCTTACAATCAAAATAGCTTTTACTCAGTTTCCTTGGTACAAGTGCCTTTCCTGAGAAGCGGTATGAAAGATATGGCCATGCAGCATTGTTCAACACATATGATGCCTGTGAGCTGCCAGTTGTGACATGTTGTACAACATGGACTTTGTGGAGACTTTGAACCGTTCACTAATTTGTTTCGTGTATGCACTAGCATCCACACAACGGCTCTCGCCCTGACCATGAGGTCTGGTTGATCAAATCAAACCAATGTTCCAGCTGATGTTTGCTAGCAGTAGCGTTATGCTGTCAAGCTCTGTGCAATCTGATCAATGACTAACAGACTCGGGTTCCTAGCCACTCGTCAGCACTTGAAATAACTGTGTATCAGAAACATAGCAAACACACAGAAAGCACAACATGGAACATGCTCAGCGGCTTTATGCAAGATGCCTGTGCCTGGGTCCCCAAGCAGTAACATGAGCAACTGTGTGAAAGCGATTTTGCGATATTGAACTGAGTGGCTGGGAGACACTAAATACATTCAGAGTTGCATCGCCGCATTATAGGCTATGAGGCAAAGGATTGCATGAACGCCTGATCATCAGTGAGCTCTCAGTGAGCTTCGGCATCGCATACAAAGCAAGCTGCTTCAAGGCAAACCCCACAGGCACAAATCGTCAGTATGACGATCAGGATACTTAGTCACTCATGCAAAATGATCTGCATGGCAACAAAGAATACAGTTGCTGGTGATAACAGGATATATTGTCGCAGAGCTACCTTAGTTGTCACGTCACACAACATTGGTGGCACCTGGTCCAATCACCCGCATCAGAGTGCACTGCAAGCACCCCTGACAGCTGGAGACCATGCTGCACATGCAGCAAAACACTATCCAAGTGAATCAAACTTTACTATTCAAGTTGACGTTCAGACCTGTGAAATGCATCGAAATGCGTTGATATGACACTGTAACACAGATTATGGGCCATGGCATACGCACTGCCACAGTACCCACTAGCAACAACAACCGCTGCTTTCGGCCATACTGAACGACTCTTTCACAGTTAGCCATCAACCAAGCGCCTCGAAATTCCAATTGCATTGTATTGTATTGTAGAAAGCCCACATCAGCGAAAGGTTTGCTAGTGGATGAGTCAGAAATCTGAGGCCTTTTGAAGAGGGTCATATGGCTCGTGCAGCAACATGCACACAATGACAACAATTAGCTGATGATATTGCTTTCATCAGGGGCCACCGCTTACGTGGGCACCGTCCATGTGTGCACACAGTCCTCTGAAGTCAACACTTGCAGCAACTGGCAGTAAACAATATTCATATGGACTTTGAAAGCCATGAGAGCAGGTAAATAATGACAAGTCAGACCTAAGGCCATCATTTGACTTTCAAATTGGTTCAAAACCAACAAATCAATCAAAAACACCATCAAACAATTCTCAACTCCAGAGCAGTGGCATCAGCATCACAGGATGACCTTGTTCTGTAACTGCTGACCTGTAGCAGGCCACTGAGCCACAGTCTATCAAACAACTCTGAACCCGGGCATGCGCATGAGAGCAGGTAATAATTGAAAAGTCAGACCTAAGGCCATCATTTGACTTTCAAATTGGTTTGGAACCAACAAAGCAACCCAAAATACCATCCCACAATCTTGAACTCTAGAGCAGTGGCTTCAGCATCACAGATGACCTCTGCTGCTGTCAGTACTGACTTGTAGCAGGCCACTGAACCACAGTCTATCAGACCACTGTAAACTTGGCGTCATGTAAATGCATGTAAATGCAAATTGTGCTACATCAAAGGTCCATGCTTTTCATCATGCTCTTTTCTTAAACATTGCAGTCCAATTGTGATATGTTTGTATGCAAGATGAAATACAATTCGTACAGTGAAGGAATCAGGCTGCAATTACAGCAATGTGTGCATCACCATCATCTTGAAAACATCCTGAAGTTAGCTGATGTTGCAGCCACATAATCATCATGCAATGCCATGTGGCGTGTCGTCAGGCCAATACAAGCTCACAGTCCCCTCCTGCTAGTCAGTCTTCCAGATACATCTGCCGCTGCTTTCTGCCCGGTCAACCAGGCTCCATGAACTGTTGCAGGGTAGTCTGTGGAGCAAGCCTCTCCAGCCCAGTACAAGCGATTGATAGGACTGCACAAATCCCTTCGAGCGTTACCAGCAGCACCTGCCTTATCGTAGGAGTAAGATCCCAGGGCATAAGGGTCTGACAGCCAGCGTGTTATAACATGCTTGGACGGGTTTGGGACGCCGTTGCCAAACATGCCGCGAAGGACAGTCATGACTTGAGAGACGGCGTTCACATCAGACAGCTGTTCAGCTGCAATAGCTGAGTCACCGGCCTGTCAAACAGCGGCAGTAGCAGCAGTGGCGAGGACACAGTGTAATGATTGACACTTCAACGTTTCAGGGAGCAAATATGATCCGTAGACACTTCAACGTTTCAGGGAGCAAATATGATTCGTAGGCACATCTAAAGATCAGAGACTACGGAGGTTCTGTTACAAGGTGACTTGTGCCATGGTGCTGAACAGCCTGCTAACAATCAAATTGTTACCATACTGCTGGCAAGAATAATATGTTTGGCCAGAGAGCTCTGTAGCCCCACACTGATCGTGACTGTTGTAGGTGGGCAGAGTACTCGCATCCTTTGCCACTAGCACACTGTCAGATGCTTCTATGGTGGCAAGGCTTGGTGTAACACTTGGTGTAGGTAGCAATTCTAGCTTTGTTGTATCACCTGGCTGGCAGCTTATGAAAGGGCATTTGTGAACCACTCAGAGTGTACAATGCAGCAACATGCCATGTCATACCTGGAAAGCCACCAGAATGTTTTGACCTGTTGCTGGCTTCAAAGAAAAGAACTCCACCCACTGCACACCGGACCAAGTAGCCGGGATGCGTCCAATCCACTCTGCATTTGCGCCAACTTTTGAAGTCCAGAAGTCATTGTCAAATAACATGATAACTTTGTTGAGCAGGCCTGAACCCAGTGTCCTGATAGCTTTGCCTTGGGCAGTGTTGACAATTGATGGTGAGAACATAGAAGTGTAAGAGGCTTGTAGGACACCAAGGGGGAGGGTGCAGATGACATACTTGGCGGTGAAGGTGCCCTTGTTAGTGGTGATCTGGCGGCAGCAGCAGCAACAACAACAGCAGTGCAGCAGCAACCTGAATTAGGCGTATGATTGAGGCATGAAGCAAGGAGGAGAGATGACAATAGGTGAAGATTCTGGTTTCGCAGTGAGAGCTGACTGTCACCCTTGCATCTTGCAGAGCATGAAGGCAAGCTCGAGCAGAATTGTGCCTGTACTGAAAGCAGCAACTGGAGTGACATGTGCACTTCATCGCAAATAAGCAACAGCTGACAGAACATGGTATGGGTCTTGTGACAACAAATCCCAACAGCCATGCTGCAGTATAGCATTAGCTGCATCAGTGATGAACCTGTGGAGGCTTTGATACATTGTAGCAGAAACAAAGAGCAACTACTGTGTTGTCTCTTACCTGCACTCCGGTGCTGCTTCTAGACACTTTGCGTACGACCGTGTTCAGTCGTACCGCGTTGGAAGCCGCCAGTTCGTCATACATACTTCTGAACACCGTGTTGTAACCAGCCGGTGCGATGGCGTCCTCGCCGGCTGTCCCCTTACCAGAGTTGAAGTACCATAAGCTCAATCTGCCTGTACTAGCTGCATACTCTTGAACGAAGTGGTTATCGATCATCCGTCGAAACCCAAGTTCGTCTCTCCCGGAGATGCGGTTCTCGGATACAAAATCCTTTACAGCATCCTCCAACGAGCTTCTGATTGAGCCCCAGTCTTCTTGGTAATAGTCCTCCAACTTCGTGGCAAAATCTCCAAACATACCCTCCAAACGATCCTGAGTGCCACGGTCGACCAAACTAGCCGGCGCGCCAGGTCTCGTGCCGTCGAAGGTAACGACAACGACATTGCGGTCAGTCACGACTGTTGGTAGTTTGAGCGTCCTTGAAGCGTAAGTGAAGACTGGATTGGCAGCGGTGTTGCCATGGAACCATTGTGCTCCTCTCTGCAGCAGCAGCAGCAGCAGCAGCAGTATTGGCACCGGTCACTCAATAGAGAAGCAGCTTCAACCCACAATTTTCACTTCTGCTGCGAATATGCTGCAATCAACGACGAAGAGATCAGCATGGACAATAAGTAAGAGGCCATTTGCACATACATTCACATCATAGATTAAATTGAACAGGAATGAGTTGTTGCAATCTGGTGATGCGAATCTGCAGCACCCATCTGCTAGATGGCATGCAGGTTGCGCTGTTGGCATTCAGCTTGAATGCTCATCGGGCATGTTCAGCTGCAACTGCCTGTGCTGTACTTGCAATAATGTCTCTGTCCCAATTTACTGTCACAAACGCCCACAAGTGTACAGCAGTTAACAGCAACGTTGCTTGTGAAACATATCACAGCCACCTTTACCCAAACCCTAGGGCATCACGAAGAGATGTTCACACCTTTCATGCCACCCTCACGAATGATTATCAAATGCTGTACCGTTCTAAGCAGTTCTGCCGTGCACACACGGGTGGGGCCTGATATGATGCCTGATCAGAACATATGTCTATGTCCATGCTTTGGCGTATGCAACAATGAATGAGACAAAACCTGAATGTGCGCGGTGGGACTGTTATCTCAACACTTCTGTTGGCGCATCGCCTCTACAATGCTGCAGTCAGCAGGTGCAGACATGCAAACGGGCACTCTGGTCATTGCACTAGCCTTGTAGAGCCTACCTCAATGTTGATGGGCCAGCCACTGGGCTGGACGGTGTCAACGCGACCGTATGGTCGATCACGAGCCTCCAGCACGATGACAGAGCGCTTGTGAGTCTTCTGTAGGTCGTACGCTGCTTTCAAGCCCGCGACACCAGCTCCTATTATTATGACTTCCGCTGAGTTCTGTGCTTCAGACATGCGGGGAATAATGCACAGTAGAGTGAGAGAAGCAAATATCAAAAATAGACGCATTTTGCAATCAGTGTTTTTGTACTTGTAGGCTACAAAGAACCGGTGGCGCAGTATCGCAATGAATACAACTCAACGGAAGGACCCTGCAATGGCACGGTACTGTGAGGATCCTGCTCTGTTTTGATGCTGTTATTGATGACCAAACGCACAGTCATATTGTAACAGTCAAACTCACATGTATACGCTGCATAGGACCAGAAGTCCCGGAAGCAGAAGCCCATGAGGTGTGATAGATCACACTCGCTGTGGTAATAACAAGCAACCCCAAAAATGCGCATTAATTGTTCTTCTGAAAAAATATAGTATACCGGCCGCAGGTGTATATAGAAGCAGCGAAGGACAGCCCGTCGAAGCTCCTTACGTGCAGTTCGACAGCGACATCAGCAGGAATGGGTAGTGGACATAGCGCTTGCAGTCGTCAAACAGGTATGCAGATGCGACATATGCTTGCGCTTCGCTTGCTCATGCACCTCAGCACGTGGCAGCTTCCATGGACACATGCGCAGTATTGCTTCTCGCACAATCGCACATCCCATCCCCGCGCATATTGTCAAATACCACTCACCCATTTACAGGGCACTTAGCGGCACCCCACCAAAGCCGATCCACCCGCTTTCAAGCCATAGCAGACCAATTCCATTCAGTTGAACAGGTGCAAGCTGCCTTGCAGCGAGAGGGGCTGGAGTCCTGCAATCTTATTGTTGCCGTGGACTTTACCAAGGTGATTCAGTGATGTTGCTGCCTTTCCAGCCGCATTCTCGCGCTCCATCGCGATGCCTGTGTATCGTCTTGGTTACCCAAGTGTTAGGCCAGCCTCGTTTGAACCATCTGACATGCTCAGAATCAAGCAGTAGACAAGCAGTGCAACAATCCTATGTCAAGGGATCAGCACCAAACGCTGCCTACGGCATGCAGCTTAGAAGCAATCGCACCACATGCTGTTGCCACAGAGCAGGTGCCAGCACAGATGAATAGCTGCAGTCACATCAGCTGCCACATCTTATAGTCCTGCTTAGCAAATCCAGGCCCTGATGGCTGTACTGCATGCACCTATAGCCACATTATTACTAAAGCGTTTTTCACACAGGTTAGCGCTGCTGCCAGCATCTGTCTCCCAGTGATGTGCTGTGTGGCCTGCTAGTCAATGCATGGCATGTATTGTTGTTCGCTTTCTGCAGAGCAATGAATGGACTGGGAAGCACAGTTTCAATGGGTGCAGCTTGCACCAGCTGGGCACTCAACCAAACCCTTACGAGGAGGCAATGACAATTATCGGCAAGACACTTTCCAAGTTTGATGATGACCAACTCATTCCGGCGTATGGCTTTGGTGATGGTAAGTGGTATCGAGCCTCCTGAGGATTCAGATTGTGCAGCTGCTGCGAATGCAAGGCACCTGCTGTAGTGCTCTACGCTTGTTGAATGATATGCTTGTCAAACTATGAAATAGACACTAGGTGAGGGGCTGCACTTGTTGGTTGCATACCCTGCAGTGGTGAAGTGACCCCTGCAGTAGTGAACCACAACCCAGCAGCAGTAAGCTATGCTCATTGCTATGATAGGATGAGGTCAAAGATTCTTGTGTGGTACATTCCAGCCCTTCAAGTCTGCTGTTCATAGCTGCTGAGCCTGTCAGTATGGGTTGGTTCTAACACCGTGTGCTTTTTCAGTGAAAAAGCATGCATTGATGTACTTGGACTGCTGCTGCTATTGCTGCTACTGCTGTTGCTGCTGCTACTGCAGTGACCTGTCAAGACAACCAAGTTTTCTCCTTCAACCCTGCAAACAAGCCTTGCCATGGCCTTGAGGCTGTGGTTGAGAGATATAGGTGCGTTGCCTGTAGCCATACATTGTGTATACTGTGTTGTAGTAGGCACAGAAATGATCTGCTTAGCACCTGAAAGTCGGCTACCACATGATTGCATACCAACCGCATACAACCATGCGAAGGTTTCTGTTGGTGCTTCAATGCTGTCTGTGAGAGTCTCAGCGTGCTATGTACTAGCGAACATTGTTTAGTGTTGCTTGGCTTGTGACAGCATTGGCTTGCTTGACAAGGTACGCTGTAAGGCATCATGCTGTATTTGCCAGTGCATTAGACAAAGCTATTGTGCGGTCAGGCACTGCACTCGTGCTCCCCAGCCAGGCTCTTGTTGTGGTCAGGTTTAAATGCTTGCTGCTTTTAGCTGACTCGTAGTACAGCATGTCATCAAGTACCTGTTATCGTCGCTTACACGCTGTATTGCTTGCTGGTTTGTGTGCTATCTGATTCCCTATTGCAGGCAACTCGCGCCGGCGGTACGTCTTGCTGGCCCGACCTCGTTTGCTCCGGCGATCACACGTGCCTGTCAGATCGTCAACGACAGCGGAGGTCGCTTTCACATCCTGCTTTTGATTGCTGATGGCCAAGTGACACGCAGCAGTGACCTGGAGTGTCACCAGCTGTCCGCGCAAGAGGCGGCAACTATTGACGCGTTGGTCGCAGCCAGTAAGGTGCCGCTGTCGGTTGTGATGGTCGGCGTCGGGGATGGCCCGTGGGATATGATGAAGCACTTTGACGATGCATTGCCTACAAGGGATTTCGACAATTTCCAGGTTGGTGCACCTTGAATGGCGATGAATTTACATACCTGACACGGTGCAGCTTACTAAGGAGTTGACATATATTCTCTGGCTCTCGGATTGCTTGTGGCTGCGACAGGTATCTTGTATACATTGAGCATTGCCGAGGTTTTGAACACTCACTGTTATCACAAACAGCGTGGCCCTAGGTGTCCTGTATCAGCTTTTCCCGCTGTACTACAGCTATTGCCAAGATGTATTGCAGACTCCATACACCCATTGGCAAGCAATGTAATTGGCACACATTGCACAAGCCGGGCATACAGGTTTGCTGTCTGGAAGGCCACATGAGCTGCATCCAGCGCCAACAGGGCTTCTGGCAGGAAGTCAATAAGTTCAAAATCAATGTGGACATTCTGCTTGTGCCTGCAGTTTGTGAACTTCACTGAGATCAATGCCGTGTATGGACACAACCCACAAAGGAAAGAAGCTCAGTTTGCACTAAAAGCACTCATGGAAATCCCAGATCAGTACAAGGTATGCAAGATTGCCCTCCACTTTCTATGTACCTAGGCATTGCATGCACTAAGATGCGGCATGCTTCTAGGGCAATCTGGCCTATGGAAGAATTTCCTGATGCACATACTGTCCAGTGATATCAGCATGTCCTGTACCATATCATGGCGTCCAGTAACACTTGAATGTCTCCTTCCTCAAAGCTTGTCTGTGTCCTTTATGCAGTTGATACAAAAGTTGCGATTACTGGGCCGCAAAGTCCAGCTTCCAAACTGCCCGCAACCCCTCCCTCCACCAGTAACAGCACCACCAGCAGTATCACCCTCTCAAAACCAGGGCGGATACCCCAACTTGACATATCAGTATCCAGGCTTGCACCTGCAGCAGCAGGGCTCCGGGACTGTTGGTGGCTTGTACCCTTTGCAATCCTCTGGTCCAGCACACAGTGACACCAGCAACAGCATGGGACTGGGTGATGGCTTGCGGTCAGTGCCAAGCTACCCTCCAATAACAGGAGGGTTCTTGAACCCAAGCCCAACTGCTGGTACTACTACAGCATCTGCTGCTGCTGCTGCTGGTGGTGGTGGTGATACCAGTGGTGTCTGGGGCGTTATGGGGCCTGGAGTAAACAGCAATGGCAACAGCAATGCCAACCCTTCCCTGCAGCACCAGCAGCCACAGCAGCATCAACAGCCTGATCCGCTGTCAGATCCTTTGTTTATCTGCCCCATCACTCAGGATGTGATGATCAATCCTGTGATCGCTGCGGATGGGTATGTGTATGAGCGAGCAGCTATAGAGGTAAGATATGGTGTGCATGGTATTGGCACCACAATTCTTCTCCAAAGACAACACTATGTCGTGAGATTAATTCGCCAACTTCTGTACAGTGTACCACAGCGCCATGAGCTTGAAGGGAGTCATCTGCGTACAACAAGTATCACAAAACATTGTGCGTTACCAAATGGGACAATCCCATCCTGTTGTTAGCAGGCTGGTATTCCAGATAGTGTTAACCTGACAGAGTTGTAGAACAGTTGTAGCTCGTGCAGCAAAGTGAATGCAATGCTGACTCCTGAAGAACAGTGGTTGCTGCCCTTAGATCATTAATTGGA
>LWCB01005677.1:0-10907 GCA_001630525.1 Coelastrella sp. M60 | reverse complement strand
GTGCACACGTTGTGAGGGCTGGGAGGTAGGGGACTAGAAGCAGCAGGAGTGACTGGTGGAAGGGTGTTCGGTTGATTGTTGATCATTCACATATGCATCTTCCTGCTGCACCATGTTCAATTAGTAGGTTTTTGCTGGTTTATGGTTGGTGGTCATGTTTGTTCTTAAGCACTCTGGCTCGCTAAGTGCTGGGTTTCTGCACTGGCACATGATCTGTCTCACAGCATAGTGCTCTTGTATCTTCTTATCAACTCGGGATTCATTGAGCCAATGGCTAGATAGCATCGTTATATTCTGCTGTGCTCAGTTTGTGGGGTATGTTTCACTCCTGCGCCAGTTCATCATACAGCTGCATGCCCTGATGGGCATGTGAGTACCCAGCCTGGGTAACATGATGTTACATATATAGCTGATGAGCGTCAGGTCTGTTGCTGTTGCGAAGGAAAACAGTGTTACCGGAATGGTTCTCATGTTTGCATGAGCTGGTATGTATTGAGTGGGCTATGTTGAGCAAGCTGGGAGGTTTAGCAAAGCCTGTGGTCCATAGGGCAGTTTGTGTGCCTCTGCAGCAAGTTAGTTTCACATCAAGCCCGTGGTCCATATGGGCGCTTTGTTATGTTGCGGAATGGCGGCACTCCTTGTGGGCACCTACAACAGCCCTTGGTTAGTGTCGGCAGTCTGCTTTTTCATCAAGCATGTGTCTACGCAATGCCTGTGGTCCATGTAGGCATTGTGCACTGACCAATGCTTTGATGCAGACATCCCTAAGGTCCACTAGACCTTCACGTTTGGTATCTGCAATCCTGTTCCGCACGGAACTGCAGGTTTTGCACTTGGCAAGCGCTCCAAGGTCCAAAGGGGTTGCCAGGAATTCGGATCAATTTGTTTGATTGTGTGTAGCTGTGCAGTCATCAGGCGTTGTGGCATCCGATGCATATGAGTTTGTGACATGCTTTGTGTTGAATAGTCTACTAGACTATGTGGCATGGACATTCTCATGATGCTGTACCCAGCTACTGTGAGCTTCACTGCTCTTTAAGTCACTGTTTTAGGCTCGTGGTTCAGAAGGGTCTTCTCCAGTCACGGTGAAAAGGAGTGGTAAATGGCTCGTGCAGTTTTAACTTCCAGTGTCACAATGATAGACTTCTGGGGCTTGCAGGACTGACTCGACTCAACTGCAAGAGGTCCAGCAGCTAGTCGCTCTGCAGACCGACTAACTTGTTTACATGGATGCAGGATCCTGTGACAGCAATTGCTGTTGCAGCAGTTGCAAATGCAGCAGGATTTGCAAGGCTTGTATGCATGACGTACATCTTTAATATTAGATTATTGTTATGTTATCGTGTACGACATAGTGGAGTATGTTATGCACCGTAGCAACTCTTCATGTTTAACGGCGTTTTTGCTCGGACTAGGGTACTTCTGGCCGCAGCATCCTAAAGGATTGCACTCACAGATAAACGCTCAGCTGCCCAAGCCAGGCACTTTCACAACTTTTGAGGCTTGACACATCGTTCAAGACACATCAGTCGGCTCACCAACCATCGTGAAGAGTGGCGGGGCCGCATGCAAGCACTAGCATCAAGGCGTCCTTCGAGTGTGCTATCAATGAGGCACACAAGCAATCCAGGTAGGGATGTAGGATTACTAATATAGGATTATTGTAAAATTGTTGACTCGAAGGACGGGTGTCACAGGGTGCTCAAACTCATGTACAGCCAACTGCAAGGCGGGGTTGTTGCTGCAGTCTCCTACGAGGCACATGTGCACGTGCGGTCACGTGATGCAAACAACCTAAGTTTATGTTACCTGATTACCCTTGTGGTACGCATATGCATGCAGTATGCTGCCAAGACGACGCACTCCAAGCAGGCTACATGTGCCAAGGCTGTATCATACGGCATCATGCGCTTGACTTGCACCAGATCGATGGCACGCTGTCACTCAAAGACTCGCTGACCACTCTCTGCCCGTCTAACATCTGCCACCATGCTGCTTGGTGTGATTTATATCCCAGGGTCTCACTGCATCATCCCACAGCGCAGCTGGGGTGCTTGTGTGCGTCAACACCATACCAAGGTATTGGCATCCAGCACAGCTACTCCTGGTGCATACTCGCCGCAGAATAAAGTCCAACAGCAACAGCAGCAGACGACTGGCCAGGGGCCCCCTTCTGGACGTCCACCAAGCACTGGTGGCAGAGGTGGAGGAGAGGATGCAGGAGGAGCTGCGCAACCCTCTAAGGTGATGCATGTATTACTGGTGAAGTATTACCTTAGTGTGATTTCAAGCAGATATATCCCTAATTAGGTGTGCCACACTCAGAAAATGCCCAATCTTTCAGCAAGCAGGCCCTACCTACTACACTACCAGCATCAGTCCTATTCATGACGAGGTTACTGATCAGCCGGTGCAAGCCACTCTGTGTATCCTTGGTATCCAGTTTGTTATCATCAATGATGCAGTACCGCAGACACGTGGTCAATGTACAGTCATTTGCTGGTTTCATGCAGTTCCTGGCCGCAGCACCGATGATGGGGATGCGCATTGTTCGTCTGTTACCAGCGGTATCTGTCAAGCATCCAATCGTTATTGCCTTTGACTTGTGGCAGGGTTCATGGCGACGGCTGGAGTGGCTACTGCAGCTGACCTCAGTAGCTACCATTTTTGCTGGAGCAGTGACAGTGCTGACTTCTGTGGGCTATATGATGGGTTCTGTGGGCTATATGATAGCCCCTTCACAGGTTGGAACACTGGTACAGTGTGAGATGCTGCTTATGAAGATGAACATGAAGATGGACACTATGGACAAGAAGGTGGACACTATGGACAAGAAGATAGACAATTTATTGAATAATTTGGACAAGCTTGCAGATGATGTGGTGCGTGTAAGGATTGAAGTGGCCCAGGTGAAGGCATGGCAAGTGGGCCTAACAGCAGCATGCCTACTACTTGCCAGCCGCAGATTTTGAGGTAATGATGAGGTGATATGATGGATGTCTGGCTTATTAGCAAAGTGTATGCAATGCTGATGTAATCAAGCAGGTGCAGCTCATTTGCTGCTCCCAAAAGGAGGAGGGAGAGGACTGCTCCGAGGCCATGCAGGTACTTGGCAGGTGAGCACAAACTTGCGGCAGCCTCTTCAAGCATGCCATGGTACTACTCAAGTTTGAACTTGGCACTGGTATTGTTGCATTGTGTCAAGCATTTGCACAGGTGGCTGTAAGCGGACCGCTGTTGCACCGGGTACCACAGCAGCAGCATATGAAATCACCGGCCTGTGACTATGTCAGCCTTATGATTGTCAGTGGGTCATCATTCACACACAGCAATTGTAGCAGAGTGCCTAATTGCTCTCACTGGTTCCGGTCCTCTGGTAGCTCCAGGGCAAGCTTGTGGCATACAGCTGCAAACTCCGCAGTTGCTTGATTCACCTGTGCTGGGCTTGGGCTGACCCTGCTGGCTATGCTGGTGGTTGACCCTGCTGCCGCTGCTGCTGCTGCTGCTGCTGCTGCAGTGCCTTTTGCAACCACATGCTGCCACAATTGCAGACCAACAGCACACACCTTTGGTGCTATTTGTTTCACCAAAGTTTGGTTCACACACATCCTGACATCAGGCACACTAGGGGTGGGCAGGACCTGTCGCAGCAGATGAGGGCAGCACCAACTGAGATACGCAAAAGCCATGCACATAGTCACATGATTTTATCTGAACAGCCTACCCAGTTTCCCCAGTATCTGCATAACTATATGAGGCAAAGTGTTCAAGTCCGGCTACACCCGCTGGAGTCCAGTGCTGCAGCGTATTACGACCCATTATTTGCTTCTGAACAGATCATGTATGGCAGCTGATCATCATTGAATCTGCTTCTGAACACTTTGTATGTAGCCATAGAGGTCTGAATATGCAACTGGGGCAAAGTGTTCATGTCTGGCTGTAACAACCGAACTTAGCACAGCAGCTAATCAGCATGGCATCTGCATAAGAGCGAGCAGTGCATCAGAGTTGTTTGCTCGATCAGGTATGTGGCTGCTGCATCCATTCCATGTGCCACGGGTGTGGACCAGCTGACATGTATGACAGTATGCTTGCACCAGCCAAGAGCATACAACATCCCTCAATGGCCACAGTAATGGCGACACAGTTTGTTGCTGTATCTTTCTGCCTGGACTTGTTCGTCCTGTGGTTGTTGTTGCATCTTGTTGCAGTTATGAAGCAGATGTTATCAGTTCGACTGATGGCACCAGGCTGGTTGTCGCTGCCAGCACAATTTGCACGAACAGTGACAGGGATATAGTAATTAGCTTGCAGATATGCCTGTGTTCATTTGTTGTGGTCAAGTTTGTTGTGGTCATGATCCAATGTATCGTGGCAATCTCATTAGTATCATGTGTTAGATGCTTGGATTACAGGCAGTAGGTGCTACTGCTTGCAGTAATGTTGCTTGCATTGCAGGTGCGTTCTGCTGGTCTACCTTCTGCAGCACAACGCACCTTTGTAGGTCTTCTCATGAGAGTTTGCAGCTCACTTCAGAATGTTGCAGATGTGGCACAGCGTCATCTGCTGTTGGTGGCAAGACTTATTGTACATGTCTCCAACCATGGCTTCCTGTCATTGTCCCATGTTTTACTGAGACTTGCCACTCATTCAAAGTGTAAACATAAAGCAATTAAGTGCGGCAGCAGAGTCTCTTGCAGTGTATGGCTCGTGGTGTGTAGTATGTGTACAGTATGCATACATATGTGTGCTACTCAAGGTTGCAAAAGCAGTACCTGCTGGTAGCATAACATCTCAGTTACCTGTTCACTACACTGAAAAAAAAACTACACTGAAAGCCGTTGTTCGACTACATGATGTTGTAATGATGTTGATCAGATCGACTCCCATTCCTGGAGTGTTTTTTATTAAACACTGTAGTACAGCTTGGGATCAAAATCCAGTCTCTCACAGTGTGGTAGCGTTCAGCGAGCCACACCTGATGATGTCGAATGAATGGTGACTTACGAGTGGTACTTGGGATTTGGGAAGCAGCCAATCGCAGCGGTCACCGGGGCCCCCAACGGTCCTATACTGCGCAGAACATTCGCCATAGCAGCCACACCGTGTGGTAGTGATGTTCACCAGGTTGTGAGCGTCGCCGCCTCAGTTGAGAATGAGTTGCTTCATGTAACTTTCAAATTGAGAATACTGGAATGTCACAGCCCCTTCACACTAGACTGGTACACAGATTCAACACTGCACCGACATGTACTCTGACACTCCCAGAGGGGTAGCAGCCATTGCCCTCATTCATTGCGTGGCCCCTTCACAACCAACACATGAATGCATGCCATGTGCCTTGATGAAGCTTCAGCACCAATTACTAATGGTCCTGCTCTACAGCACACACATTCCTCGCTGAAAAAAAGGAATCCGAATAATATATCCAGCACATCTATCAGCAATACATAACCCATGTGCGCATTTAGCACAGGCACACAGACATTGATCAAGAAGCAATACTCCTTCATTGCTGCTCTGTACCACACTCAGTGCAAAAACTCTTAGTTGTGTATACAGATCAACAACACCCTACTGCTGCTCGTCAGAATAGCAGCCATGTACAGATGTACCAGCACATAACAATTCTCTGAGACACAATACCGCCAAGTCACCGGCATGTCCAAACCCCACTGGGTTGCAAGCATTGCAGGAGTTGTCGACTTGCACATCATGAGCTGGTGCCAGCGTGCGACTAAAGAACCATACACTAGCTCCATCATTGAGCAAGCTGCAATGTCACTGGTAGACATCAGTACCTCAGTATCTTGCTCAAAGTGTATGGTTTTTACAAGACTAACAAAAGCACCACCCTCTGTCAACCCTCGATTTCCTGACCATATTCTTGAATTACATCAGCACAGCTACCTAAGCACTGTATACCCCCCCCCCCCCCCCAGAAGACCCCCTTGCTCTGTGATTTGGTCAACTGTACCTGTAATAGCTGCTGCTGCTGCTGCTGCCGCCATAGCCTGGATTGATTGTGATCTCTGGCCCGTCAAAGCTGCTACTGCTGGCTGCCGCTGCATCTGCTGCTGCCCGCCAGTTCACTCTGGTATCGTCGAACACTCGCAGCTCAGGTGCAAGGATACGCGTGTACCTGTTACAGGACAGTAGAGCAGACATCAGCGCAGAGCAAGTGACGTCAGACTTCTGGAGACAGCAAGACAGGTGTTGCTGGCAGTTGAGCATTGTGGCTGATGGCTTGCTTCTTCCACAGATACATCTGACCTGGTTGAATCACAGCAGATACAGCTCTCTACTTGTTTGATTGATTAGCCTAGACTCCATGTACATGTTGACCTGTCTGCTGATCCTCATGAGCCGTGGCAGAAGTCATCATGTTTAACCTCAGCATAGCAATAAAGAAAACCAGGTGTCAGTAGGACTATCCATCCCTGCCGCACCTGTCAAAGTACAGCAGCTGCTTCACAAAAAGCCCAAACTCCCCTGCATCGGCACATGACACATCCCTAGATGTTACCACTGTCACATTGAAACCAAATTACACAACCATCCAACACAACAAGTATGTCCTTAATGCCAGACTTGCAAACGGAACCCAAGGACTCCTGTCACAACATATGATGTGGCTCAACACGCTGTCGGAAGCAACAGTGCTTGTCAAGCCCTGAGCACATCCACTTACTTGGAAATCTGATGCCATGCCGCTCTCCAATAGCCACAAGGTCAAGTAGCAGCCTGTTAACTTGAGCCTGATCCACCTCGAGAGACGCTGACACGCCTCTCACACCTGCTGTTGGGTCAGCAGAGACCACCAGGTTGCTGTTGAGGCTCTCAAGCTCACTGAAGAAGGACTGCAAGTCCCGAGCAAAGGCGTTGTAGTTCACGTCCTCACTGCGAGATAGCAGACAATGCAAAGAGGCAGAGAGCAACCATGACACAAACGCGTGGAGGTTCATCACGAGGCTGTGGGGGGTGCATGACTTGAGTAGGATGCTGATGCTAAGCAGCCACGTTGCAGCACAAGACCCATGCCATGCAGTTTGCTCATCGGCACACAGCGTGGGGCATTCAGACGGCTTGAATGATATAACACAGTGCGAGCTGTCCAGCATAAACACACCTGCAAGCCCCGATGGTTGCCAGTGCTCGAGCCATGGTCTCATAGTCCCCTATGGCCAAGCTGCCCAACAGCGCCTCCATGGCACGCCAGGTCACTGGGCTGATGCGGCCAACAATGCCAAAGTCAATGAAACCAACACGACCATCTGGAAGCACCAACAGGTTGCCTGCAGGAATGCAATGTTGAAGAATTCAGCAACACCCTTCCTACATGGGACACATGCAGAGTGAGTGACATCCTGTGAGGCCATGATGCAGCTTCTATACCTGATAATAAGGTGCTGCTACACCATGCATTCACAACAAGAGGAGCACCAACACTGACTGCTGCTGCCTGCTTGGTAGCATCAACAGCTGCCTCCTGCATTGACTGTTGCTGTACTCTACATGCAACGGATGTACAGCAGTGCCACAGCAGCTGCAAACATGCAACTGCTGTAATCCTGTAACAGTGTTTACAAGTGCATCACCTGCATGCACATCCGCATGGAATGTATCTGCTCCAAGGACACTGGCAAACCAGGTGTTGAGAGCAGCAATCAACACAGATTCTGGATCCTTTGAGGTGACAGCTCTGATGGAATCCAGATCTGTCAAAGGTACACCTGTCAACCGCTCCATCACAAGAACCCTGCAGACAGCACAACAAACGCACAGCACCAAGTATTGATGAACGATTGAATCGTTCGTATGCAGTAGACGTTACCCCTTACCATTCATCCTGCAACTACACTGGAGCAGTCACACCTTGAGGAACCTGCACAACCACAGCATCAAGCCAGCCTACACATGCTCGCAAACCCTCATTACAAGCTGGCTTGTGCGACGGCGTGAAGCCTCAACCACATCAGCTGCAGAGTACCCCAAGAGATGTTGTCACCTTTTGCTGCTGAACTGCCTGTACACAAAGGGACATGTCGCCACACTTCTGAACCCACGGCGGTCCAAGAAGTCACCAAAGGTCTGTATGTGGTACGCCTCCTGCATGCAGCAGTAAGCATAACATCTAGCAGGTTGATACATTGAAACCACACGACAGTTGAAGTCCTGCATGTGCACTTGTCTGGAGCAGGTTGCAAATGAGCACCCAGACAGGACATTTCTGAGGCACAGCAAGCGGCTGCTGGAGAACTAAAGAGTCGATAGGGCTTCTCAAGGGACGACAGGGAAGATCAGCGGCCCGCCCAAAGGGTTGTGATCATGCAGCCACCAGCAAAGAAAGCCATGATAACTACCTTTGTGAAGTCCACCTCATCAAGCATTGATGACTTGATGTCGGCCAAGATGCCGCCAAGACTCAACCGGCTGAGGTCTGGAGTTACAAACTCCAAGAAGCGGGTCACTACATATAACTGCACAGTAAGACATGCATAACAACAACAAAGGGAGGCCCAGGTCGTTTAACAAGTGCAGTTATGCAGCCTGCAAGAGTGTCAAGCAGCAATGTAGGAGCATTCACTGTCTGCCTGAGCATGCTGTACTGCAGGGCACTGCATGCATGCAGACCTGACAACTTGAATTCTGCAGAGTCATCTGCGGCATGGACTAGAGGAAAGCCGCAAAGCAGAGTTCTGTTCCGCCAACAACATCAGAGCATATCCAAGGAAAAAACTCACAAAGTTGAGGTCTGTCAGGAGGACATCCTCTGTTCCTGGTCGCAGGACTTTGATGACCACCTCCTTGCTACTACCAGCAAGCACGGCTGCATGAACCTGCATTCAGAGCAGCCCACGGCCATGCACCTTATAGCAGCAACTGCATGTGACAGAGAGGCTCAATGTATTCGCTGCATGCTACATATGTGCTGCTGACAGATTGAACTTTGATGAGTGCCTTTGTAGATGCCTGTCAGCTGCCATTTGTGCAAACTGGAGTAGTCCTGTCAGGGGTGAGAGCCTACCTGAGCTACTGATGCTGAAGCCAGGGGTTGTGGGTCGATATAAGAGAATACCTGTTCCAGTGGCTGCCTCAACTCCTGCTTGATAATGTCCCTGATGATACTGAAGGGCACAGGGTCGGTCTTGTCCAGACACTTCTGGAACTCCAAGACATACTCTGCAAGCAGACAGCAGGCATGCCAGGGGTGCTAAGCACCCAGATATAGCACCTCTCACAGCAACGGAAGTTGTGCCTCACTGTGCAAAAGAGAGCTGTGTTACACACACTGAGTTGCAGGCTACATATGCGTTACTTTGCTTGCTATTGTCTGGTTCAAGTGCCACAAGGGCTGCGAGCGGGACCTCACTGATACAAAATGAACCATCTATCTACCTTCAGGAAACAGGGATGGTGAAGAAGCGATGAACTGCCCTGCAAGCATAGCAAAGAGCATTGCTGTGTCACGTTGAGAGCCATGCTGGTGGCAGGTCATGCTTGCAGCCTTTTGGTGATCAAATCTGGTGATTAATCCGGTGATCAAAGCAGCTCCCTGAAGCATCCCAAGAGCAATATTAGGCTTATCCTGCTTGATGCTTGACTTGATGCTGCTACATGAATCACTGTGTGCAATTTGGATTGACTATGCTTGTACTCCCCTTTGTTTTTCGTGTGAACTTGAGTTCTGGACTTGCAGCTGCTGCCCATCAAGTGGTCAACATAGATGGCCTGTGCATGAGCGTGGTTTGTGTTGATGCTGCTTACCTAGTTTGATATATGTTGCGCCCAGCCTTTCAAATAACTTCCTAAGCACTGTTTGAGGTGGGTCAAGCTGCCCAGAGGTGATATAGTCCCGTGCTAAGCCTGCTACTGCATTCGCTGCTTGTACTCCCCTAAAGAAGCCTCTGGGGCCTGCATGTTTTGAAAAGAGCAAACAGGAGCCAAGTGTGATACCCCCGGTGAGCTTCCTTGCATGCAACTCATTGCAGACATCTCGCATGCTTGTGGCTTGTTGTGTGTGTGCAGAGTGCAGTCACACAGTCCTGTAGTGCTTGCCTGTCTGTATGGCGATGTTGGCGCTCTCTTGCAAGAGTTCTGTCAGCTGCTTCCTTCGTTTCTCAATCTCCTCAGGCGATACTGAACGATTTGCACCGGGAACGCCAGAATAGGGCGAACTACTGGTCGCTCTGCAGGTTACCACTGCATGTCTACGTGGCCTTATTGCGCAACGTATATCGGCAGCGGCATCGGGTGTTCTAATTATCGACCTCATTGGGGTTGTTGCAACTAGTCAACCCAGAAAACAGCTTCAAGCAACTGACCGAACTGGCTGTCGTATGCTGGCTGCCCTGTCAGGCCTGGCAGCGCATGCAATACAGCAACACCGAGCGTGCACGAATCAGAAGTATCAAGAACACTTCACATGCATTGTGAGTAGCCTTCATGCCTACTGCTGAACAGGTTGGCACGGTTGTGATCGTCGACGTGGTTTACTACTGCAACCACTCGTTCACATAGTATTCAGCGGACACCATCTGTTCTTGGATGCAACCATTGAAATGCCAATCAGCTGCTCCAGACTCTTGACATGATGGGGGGTCGCCCCCATGACGACTTTCGTTGCCTTGGATCAAAGCTTGCCGGTACTTCTGGTGTGATGCTCCAGGCTTGATCCCTCACTGCAACAGAGTTGCTGGTTATGCAGGTTGCGCAGAAACGATTATCTTGTCCTTTAATCTGTTTGCTTGACTGGTCATCTTGGTCTCCTGCAGCTATCTGCTGATTCCATCGGTGTGTTTGACGCCAGACAAGCCTGAGATTAGTGCTCTACCTGAATCAGCTTTGTACAGGCAGCCTACAGGGCAAGCTTGAACCAAGACATGATTCGTTTCTGCAGCTGTACT